>JAKSZT010054527.1:8739-126902 GCA_026826555.1 Tolypeutes matacus
TGTGGGATGTTGTGGGAAGTGTGGGAGGTGGGCAACATGGGAATCCCAGTGGGTTCCGTGTAATATTTTGGGTAATCTAAGCACCTCTTAAAATATATGTATATATATATATATATATATATATATATAAAAATAACATTTGTGTAAGCAAATACACATATATGCATATATATTTATATATCATTTTGCAAATGTTTGTATATATTGTGAGAATTTTGATTTTTACCCATAATAATAATAATAAAAAGTATATTAAAAACAAAAAGAGCAAACATTCCTAAGTTGAATCTAGTCATGGTGGCACATACTTGTGAATTAAGTAAAAACCTTTGAATTATATAAAACAAACAAACAATAAATAAATAAACCCAGCATAGTATTGGCATAAACATAGACACATCAATCAGTGAAATAGAATTGAAAGTCCAGAAAGAAACCCTCACCTGTAAGGTGAACTGGTTTTTGACAGTCCTACCAAAGCCATATTAATGGGACAAAACAGTCTCTTCAACAAATGGTGCTGGGAGAACTGGATATCCATAACCAAATAATGAAAGAGGATCTCTATCTCACTCCCTATACAACTATCACCTCTAAAATGGATCAAAGACCTAAATATAAAAGGACCATAGAAGTACTGGAAGAAAATGTAGGAAAACACTTTAAAGACCTTGTGGGAGGTGGTGATTTCTTGGACCTTACACCCAAAACACGATGAACAAAAGGAAAAAATAGATAAATGGGACCTCCTCAAAATTCAACACTTTTGCACCTCAAAAGGACTTTGTCAAAAGGGTGAAAAGGCAGCCCAATCAATGGGAAAAATATTTGGAAACCACAAATCTGATGAGGGGTTAATATCCATGATTAATATAGAGAGATGCTATAATTCAACAATAAAAAGAGAAATGACCCGAAGACTTGAATAGATATTTTCCAAAGAAGAAGTACAAATGGTGAAAAAACACATGAAAAAATGTTCAGCATCATTAGAGATTAGGGAAATGCAAATCCAGGCTACAATGAGATATCATTTCACACCTATTAGAATGGCGACTATTATAAAGACAGGACTACAAGCACTGGAGAGGATGTGGAGAGATAGGAACGCTTATTCACTGCTGGTGGGAATGGAGAATGGTACAGTCAACTGGGAACATCTGTTTGGTGGTTCCTAAGGAAGTTAGATATAGATCTAACATGTGACCTGGCAATACCACTACTAGGTATATATATATACCCAGAGGAACTGAGAGCAATGACACAAAGAGACATCTGCACACCAATGTTCATAGCATTATTCATGAATGCCAAAAGATGGAAACAACCCAGGTGTCCATCAACCAATGAATGGATAAACAAACTGTGGTGCATATACATGATGGAATATTATGCAGTAGTAAGAAGAAATAAAGTTGAAAAATATATGAGAACATGGAAAAACCTCGAGGACATTATGCTGAATGAGGCAAGCCAGACACAAAAGGACAAATACTGTATGCTTGAGCTACTGTAAACTAAATATATTGTGTAACCTCATGGAGTTAACTTAAATATGGGTCACCAGAAAAATAGAATGAGGTGAGAGAATGAAAAGCTGAGGTTTAGCTTGTGCAGAACTGGTAAAAAGGATATGCGTTAATCTTTGGAAATTATATTTGTAACTGGCAGTGGGGTATAATAGTGTTTGAAAGAGAAAGTCTAATGTCATGTATATTACCAAAAGGAAAGCCAAAATTTGTAACATAGGAATGTATAACATAGCAATAGCACATGTGAAACCTGAATATGGGTAAAATTGCGTATACAAGGCCATTTATCTTTGAAACTGGACTAATACATGTTAATACTACAAGATGTTAATATCAGACAAAAATTATGCTAAGTGAAAGAAACCAGACACAAAGTACTACATATTGTTTGATTCTATTTTATAAAATGTAAATATAAATCAATTTATGAAGATGAAATTAGATTAGTGGTTATGTAAGGGTGGGGAAGGATAGAGAGATTGAGAGGTGACTGCTAAGGGGTGTGGGGTGTTTCTTTTTGGAGTAATGAAATTGTTCTAAAATCTTTTGTGATGATGAATGCACAACATTGTGATTATATTAAAAGCCATTGATTATACACTTTGAATAGAGCATATGGTATGTGAATTATCTCAATATAACTGCTTAAAAATAAATAAATGTACAAGAATAGTCAGGGGAAGCAGCTGTGGCTCAATTGGTTGGGCTCCCGTTTACCATATGGGAGGCCCCGGGTTCGATTCCTGTGGGCCTCCTGGTGAAGGCAAGCTGGCCCGCGTGGCGCAGTGAGCTGACGGCGAGCCGGGCAGGTGCAGCAAGATGATACAACAAAGGGAGACAAGCAGACACAGAAAAATGCAAAGCAAATGCACACACAGAGTACAAGCAGTAAGGGTGGGATAAATAAATAAATAAAAATAAATCTTTTTTTTAAAAAAGAATAGAAATAGCAGCTATGTACAACAGGGCAAACATAGAGATTGCGAGATGAATTTTCTTGTTTGTTTTTTTTGTTTGTTTTTTGTCTATTATTATTATTATTGAAATAATGAAAACGCTCTAATAATGATTGAAGTAATGAATGCACAACTATGTGATTATACCAAATACCATTGATTGTACACTTTGGATGAATTGTATGCTTCATTAATATGTATCAATAAAATTGATTTGCTTTAAAAAAAGAAACAATGCTTAGTATAACGTCTCATTGTACTTAGTTATGGGTGTGGTTTGTCCTGGGACACAATTCTCCTCTGTCTATGGACCTGTGCAACCTGGAGAAAAAGTTATTTCCTTCCAATATATAATCGAGTGACAGGCATAGGATAAACACTTCCATTCCCATAGGGAGAAATTGGAAAGAAAACAGGGAAGAAGGGAATCAAAATGGTACACTACAAAAAAATCAACTCGTTCCATAACTCTCCTGGTTTATGGTGGCTTACCAGCAATCTATGACCTTCCTTAGCTGTGGGAGCATGGCTCAATCTGCCTTCATCTCATGGCTCTCTCTCTCTCTCTCTCTCTCTCTCTCTCTCTCTCTCTCTCTTTCTTACTGACTGTGTCCAAATTTACTCTGCTTCAAAGGACACAGGGTCATAGTGGGTTAAGGGCCCACCCTAATCCAGTTTGACTTCATCTAAATAAATAACATCTTCAAATATCCTTTTTCCAAATGAGGTCACATTCATGGGATTTGCAGTTAGGACTTGAACATATCTTTTTTATTTATTAGAGAAGTTGTGATTTAACAAAACAATCGTGCATAAAATACAGGATTCCCATATACCACCCCATCATGAACACCTTGCATTGGTGTGGAACATTTGTTACAATTGATGATAGCACATCTTTTTGAGGGACATGATTCAATCTGTAATGGTTGATTCTTTGAAAAGATCAATAAAATGGAAAACTATTTAGCTAGACAGAGCAACGAAAAAACAGATTTGAATTACTAAATCAGAACTAAAAGAGGAGACATTACTACCAACTTGACAGAAATAAAAAGTATTAATTATGAAAAACTGAATGCTAACAAATTAGATAAAATAAATGATATGGAAAAATTCCTAGCAACACAGAAACTACCAAAACTGTCTCAAGGATAAATGGGCAATCTGAATAGATATAGGGGACCGGGTGTAGCTCAGTGGTTCAGTGCGTGCTTTCCATATGAGGACCTGGGTTCAATCCCAGGTACCTCCTAAAAAATGAAAAATAGATATATAACAATATAGGAAATTTAGTGATGAACAACCTCCTATAAAAGAAAAGCCCAGGACCAGATAGCTTCACTGTTGAGTTACACCAAACATTTAAGAAGAATTAACCCCAAACTTTCTAAATGCCTTCCAAAAACTGAAAAGGAGCATAGTAAAAGGATTATACAACATGACAAAGTGGAATTTATTCCAGGGATTCAAGGGTGGTTCAAAATATGAAAATCAATCAATGTAATACACCATACTAATAGAATGAAGGGAAAACCCCACGTGATCATCTCAAGTGGTGCAGAAAAAGCATTTGACGATATCTAACACTCTTTCCTGATAAAAACACTCAATAAACTATGAACATAAGGGAACTTCTTCAATATGATAAGGCCATATATGGAAAATCCACAGCTAATATAATATTCAATGGTGATAGACTAACGTGTCCCTGTAAGCTCAGGAACAAGAAAAAGATGCCCACTTTTTTTTTTTTTTATTCTTTTTATTGTGGGTAAAAATAAAAAATTTCACAATACATACCAACATTTGCAAAATGATATATAAATATATATGCATATATGTGCATTTGCTTACAAAAATGTTATTTATGTTTATATATAAATATATTTTAAGAGGTGCTTAGATACCCAAAATATTACACGGAACCCACTGGGATTCCCATGTTGCCCACCTCCCACACCTCCCACCACATCCCACACAAACATCTCCCACAAGTGTGGCCCACCACCCTCAATGGACTTACACATCCTGGGGCCTTGCCACCAACCATAGACCACAGTTCACACCATAGACAACACTCTCTCCCACACAGTTCTGAGTGGTGTGTGCTGATTTTAAATGGCCTACATCCGTTGCCACAAAGGTACTCAGGACAACCTCCAAATCCCAAAGAAGCCCCTGTATTTCAACTGCTCGTCCCGTCCCTGCCCCAAAACTGTCTAGTGGCCACTGGCTCCACCTCATTGTTATAATTTCTTTCATTGCTAGAATCACCATATGTCAACAGTAGAAGTTTGACACTTCTACTAAACGAGTACTGGAAGTTCTACCAAGAGCAATTAGTCAAGTAAAAGAAATAAAAGTCATCTAAATTGGAAGGAAAGAAGTAAAACTAGATTCATGTGGCATAATCTTACATGTAGAAAAACTTAAGGAGCCAATGCAAAAAATCCGTTAGAAGTAATAAAGAAATTCAACAAAGTTGCAGGATAAAAAATCCACACTCAGAAATCAGTTTTACTTCTATGCACTAACATTGAGCAGTCCAACTGGAAATTAAGAAAACAAGTCCATTTACAATGAAAACTAAAAAGCCTTGCTGAAAGAAATTAAAGAAGACCTAAAAATTTTGGAAAGACATCCTGTGTTCATAGAGTAGAAGATGTAACATTTGAAAAATGACAACACTACTCAAAGCAATAAAAAGATTCAATGCAATCCCTATGAAATCCCTGTGATGGTTTGAAGCTGTATGGACCCCAGAATAGTGTGTTCTTAAAGCTGATCTATTCCTGTGGGTGTAAACCTATTGTAAGTACGGCCTTTTGATTAGATTACTTCAGTTAAGGTATGGCCCAGTTTGGGTCTTAATCCTCTTACTGGAGTCCTTTATAAGAGAATGAAATTCAGATGAATAAAGAAAAAGCCATGGAAACAAGAAGCTGGAAGCAATGAAACCTAGAGGAGAAGGGAGACAACAGCAGGTGCTGCCGTGTGTCTTGTGATATGACAGAGGAGTCCAGGATCACTGGCAGCTGGTCTTTTGGAAGAAACCATCATCTGATGAGGCCTTGATTTGGACATTTTTTTTTCTCAGCCTCAAAACTGTAGGCTTGTAAGTTTATAAACTCCCATTGTTGAAACCTGAGCCATTTCATGGTATCTGCATTCTGACAACCTAACAAACTAGAACAATCCCAAAGGTGTTTTTTCTTGCAGAATTGGATAAACCCATCTTAAAATTCATATGGAATTTCAAGGGAACCTGAATAGCCAAAACAATCTTGAAAAAGAACAAGGTTAGAAAGCTCAGTGACCTAGTTTTCAGGAGTTGCTATCACAACTACCTCATAATAGGTTGGCTTAAACAATAGGAATTTATTATCTCTACAGTTTTGAGGCTGGAAGTACAAAATCAAGATATCATCAAAGCTATGCTCTTTCTCAGAGTATGTGCCATTCTGGTGCCAGGTGACACAATCCTTGGATTTCCTTGGGTTGTATTTATTCCTCTTATCCCATGGCAATATCCTTATCTTTCTGGCTTCTGTGACTTCCGGGTCATCTTTATAAGGTCTCCAGTAATCCAAATTAAGACCCACCCTCATTCAGTTGGGCCACAACTTAACATCTTCAAGACGCCCTATTTACAATGATTTCATACCCACAGGAATGCAGATTAAAATTAAGGAGTCATTTTTGGGGGTTCCTAACTCAATCTACCACCCCCACATTTGCTGATTTCAAAACCTATGATAAAACTACAGTAATCAAAACAGTGAGGTGCTGTCATATAGGTAGACATATAGATCAATGGAAGAGAATTGAAATCTCAGAAATAAACCTTGACATCTATGGTCAATTGATTTTTGACGTGGTAGCCCAAACTGTTTAATGGGGAAAGAATATTGTCTTCAACAACTGGTGCTGCCTACAGCTGAGCTGAGAAGAAGCCGGTCCCATGGAACCTTAAGAGGAAGAAGGAAGGAGTGACCAGGCAGAGATTGCCCGCCATCTTGCTTCAATATGTGGTAGCTGACTTTGGTGAGAAAGTACCTCTTATGGTACCTTGAGTTGGACTCTTTAGGGCCTTGTAACTGTAAGCTTTTACCCCAAATACATACCCTTTATAAAAGCCAAAAACAAACAAAAACAAATGGTGCTGGGAAAACTGGATATCCATATATAAAATAACATTGGAGCCTTACCTTATACCATATATAAAAATTAAATCAAAATGGATTAAAGGCTTAAATTTTAGAGCTAAAACTATAAAACTTATAGAAAAAACCATAGGGGCAAATCTTCATGACTTTGGATTTGGTAATAGTTTCCTAAAAATGATACCAAAACCACAGGTAACAAAAGAAAAAAATAAATAAATTGGACTTCAAAATTAAAAACTTTTGTGCATCAAAGGATACTATCTAAGAGTGAAAGACAACCCATATATATGATAATAGTTAAATATCAAGAATATATACAATGAATGTGCCACAATAATGAAGGATGTTGCTTATGTGGGAGGGTGTGAGAGGTGTGGGGAGCAGGGCATATGGTAATCCCTATATTTTTTGTGTCACATTTGTGTAAGTATTTTTAAAAAATATATTTAAAAAGTATATATATAAAGAAATTCTACAAGTCAACAATATAAAGACAAACAACCCAATTTTTAAAATGGGCAAGGTACTTAAATAGACATTTATCTAAAGAAGTTATATGAATGACCAATAAGCACATGAAAAGATGCTCAACATCATTAGACATTAGGGAAATACAAATCAAAACCACAGTGTGATACCACTTCACATCTACTAGGATGGCTATAATAAAAAATGGAAAATAACACATTGGCAAGGATGTCAAGAAATTGGAACCCTCGTGGTGGATTCCAATTGCTGGTAGGAATATAAAATGGTGCTGCTGCTATGGAAAATAGTTTGGTGATTCCTCAAAACATTAAATATAGAATTACCATATAGCCCAGAAATTCCACTCCTAGATATATACCTCAAACACGGAATTAAACGGATACTTGTACATCAATGTTCATAGCAGCATTGTTCACAATAGTCAAAAGGTGGAAACAACCCAAATGTCATTAACTCACAAAGGAATATTATAATGCTTGACATATGATAAGTGCTTTATAATTTTTGTCATTACCTATTATTATTATTATTATTAGAGAATGGAGGGTACATAATTTGAGTAAGAGTATTGAAAAAGCCAAAAGTGAGTCCCCCAAAAGAGGACATTGCCACAAACTTCAGGGAACCTGGTAGGGAACATCTTTTCATCCCTAACACAAGATCTTGTCCTGGAGTAACTCACCCCCTCCCAATTATGAACTTATTGCGAAGTATATAGTTCTGCTTTCAACTACACCTCTTAACTACACCTCCACTAAAACCTTGTGGTTCCATTGATTAAAAGTGAGGAGAACTGGGCCATGGAGGAGGGTGCATCCCCAAGTTTGTGGAGAGAGGCACACCCTTTAAACATTGACCCCTTATACTTCAGAAATATGTGAAGGATAAAGTACCAATGTTAAGTTACAAAGAACTGATTAGAATTTTCTCAGTTTTGCCAAGGGCTGACCCTGTAAATGTTTTTTTTTTTCTTTTGGAGTTTCTGCTTCCCACCCTCCATACTTGCATCAAATGGGTTCTTGATAGTATGTTCGCCCAGTATTTAGTCTCCTTACAAGCTTCTCTTGGCCATCATTATGGGGGAAAACAAATTCTGTATCCCAAACCAAAGAAAATGCAGGAGAATATGGGGAATCCCTTAAAAAACGCAGCCAGGTTTGTGATAGAATGGAGGGGTCAGAAGAAAAGGAAGCAGAATCAGAAAGTCTGAGCACAAGGCTCAAATACAGCTGGGATCTAGATGAAAAGGAAGCACACTAGTCCCAGGAAGAAAAGTGTCCTGTCCCTACCAATCCAGATGTGCAACTCCAGGCACTGTTCCCAACACAGGGCTTGAATCAACTGAGAAATCCCAGGAGCTCCTAGGGAGTAATCTAGGGAACTTGTGGAGGGCAGAAGGTGAAACCTCACTAAAAACCTGATGCTTTGTAATACATGCCAAGAAGAATTTTGGTACTTCCTCAGCCCCCACAAAAAAAGGGTGAAATTTGAAGAGGAAGAAAATGCCTTTTGTTTTTTATCACATGTATCTGGTCATATCCTAAGAGCTCAGAGCAATCATCTTGAGGTTTTGAAGCTTCCTAAGAGAAAATAACTACAGGAAAGATGAACAACAGGAATATATACCAAAAGCTTCTCACGGATAAGTTGCTTTCCTTGATCCTTTATTGCAACCCTGAAATATATAGAGAATTATAGGAAGGAACCCCTGGTTTCCCAGAATAGTACCAATAAATAGATGGCATTGCTAGAGACTGGGGGATCAAGAAAACAAATTTATCTTCAAAGTAACTCATTTCAGAAAATCTGCTGTAGACAGTGGCATTACATGGAGGTGATCTAGCATTTACTTTCATATTACCCAACAAACCCTGCCCATTCTTGCTGCTGCTTCCACCTTTCCACCTGTACCCATTGTCTTAAGCAGCAATTAAGTATTTGGGATCTCCATGTACATCCTAAAACAGGCGCTGCTGTAACTACTGGGCAGAATCCAATTATAAATCATTACAGTACTTTAAAAATGTACTTCCACACAGTCTAATAAACTCTTTAGGATAGCATATGCAAATAGAGTGCCCATTTCAGTAGTTCTTGACTGTGTTTTCAACACACCACATGTGTCAGTGAGGCAGGCTAGAACTGGGACTTTTTTTTTTTTTTTTTTTTTTAAGATTTTATTTATTTATTTATTCATTTATCCCCCCCTTGCTGCTTGTGCTCGCTGGGTCAGCCAACCACGCCGTGCGGGCGGGCCCGCCTTCACCAGGAGGCCCCGGGAACCGAACCCGGGGCCTCCCACACGGCAAACGGGAGCCCTACTGATTGAGCCACAGCCGCTTCCCTAGAACTGGGACTTAATAAGGCCATATCCTCAGCTCTAGGGCTCATCTTCCCCTTGAGCATTCCCGCACTCCCTTCTTGAGTGTGTACTTCCACTTTACATTAAACTCTTCACTTACTTAAACTGTGGTGAATCCTTGAATTCTTTCTTGTGATGTGGCCAAGGACCTGGAAGCCCACCCGGCAACATCTTTTGTGAGCCAGCTAGGAGCACTGGTAACACTCTCTGCCACCCAACGAAGACTGGTAAGATTGGCCCCTGTCTGTGCCCTCTTTTGTCTGTCCACCATTTCCTCCCACCATTTCAAGTCTTCTTCTTTTGTTTGTTCACCCTTTCCTCCTGCCATTTCCTCCTACCATTTCCTCTCACCACTTCAAAAGGGTTTCTAGATTGGCTCCCACAGAACATAACCTCAGTCTACTCAGAGTCCTCTGGCTCTGAGTGTCAGGGGCTGGTCCCCATGCTGTGCAGATCAAGGAAGGGAGTAGGTGTAGCTCAGTAGTTGAGTGCCTGCTTTGCATGTATGAGGTCCCTGGTTCAATCCCCAGTACTTCCTAAAACAAACAAACAAACAAACAAACAAACAAACAAACAAAATACCTGACTGGGAACATTCCCTAGGTCATTCAAGAGTCTGCCCAGGCCCTTCTTTGCAACCTTTTAAATGACCTTTAACCCCTACACACACTATCTTGTTCCATGCCATCTCCTTAGACATGTTCTCATTTGTAATTCCCAGGGGGATGTTGAGCAAGAAAGTATTAGTTCCTTTTTGGCTTTTATTTCTGGCTCCTCTGTCCCAGTTTAAGTCCCTCACCCCAAGCAATAGTCCTATGGCCACTACCTCAGCCCATTGCTTATGCAGTAAGTTCTCTTAGGGTGACTGCTGGCTTAGCAGCTTTGGTCTTGGGATCCTTGTAGGGGACTAATTCTTGTCTCCTAGGGAGATGGGCACTTTGTCCAGCATTCCTGTAGCTCTTCTGGGATGCCTTCTTCAGAACTGGGACAACTGCTCACTGATGGTCTGAAAAAGAAGTTAAAATTCTTCTGCAATATCACATGGCCTCAATATAAACTAAACGATGGCCAGAAATGGCCATTAAATGGGACTCTTAATTACAAGCCCATACCTCAGTTGGATCTGTTATATAAGAGAAAGGGGAAGTGGATGGAGATCCTAAATGTATAAAGGTCTAAAGGGCTCTTGCCACTTGTGTTATGCACAAGGAACTCTGCCGTCTTAAGAAAAGGAAGACATCCTAGATGATCCCCTTCTCAGCCATATGACCCTATCCCCGACCCAGAGGCACCCATATATCACCCTCCTATGGGTGCCTCAGCCCCTCCACCTTATATCCCAGGATCCAGTCTAGCAGGCCACAAGATGGCAGTGGAATCTCTTTCTGTCCTGCAAAAAAGTCTGTGGCTCTTTTTCTCTTGTGAGAGGTAGCTAATTTTGGGGATTCAGTCCCCAGAGCAACCCTGATCTGTATCTTGTCAGCTGTGGGGTTTACCTCAATCCCTCAGCTCCATGCCTAGCAAATTCCCAGGGATTTCCATGGAGGACTGAGACTGGAGGTTCTGAGCAAAGTTTCTGCCATGGGTGGACACTGGGCACTTTGTGTGAAGGTGATTCTAAAGTTGAGTTTTTCCCTATGCTAGGCAAGCATATTAGCCAAAGGGGTGCTGATGCAAAGTACCAGAAATCTGTTGGCTTTTATAAAGAGTATTTATTTGGTATAAAACCTTACAGTCCCAAGGCCCTGAAGAGTCCAACTCAAGATTGCTTTCTCACCAAAGTCAATTTGCCACGAGTTGAAGCAAGATGGTCGTTGATCTCTGCCTGGTCACGCCTCTGGAGGCTATCAGGCCAATGGCTTATCTCTCCCCAGGGCTTTAGCTGTTTGAACCTTCTCCTTTCATCACATGACAAAGTTCTCTCCTCTGGCATATATGGAGCTCTCTTTCTTTTCATGTGTCATCTTGAGTGAGTGTCCATTTATATCAGCCCACCAATGGGGCAGGTATGTGGTTGAATCAAAGACCCTAAATTGATTTAATTAAGCAAACTTAAAACCTTTGAATTTAATGCAATCAAAGGGTATCACAGTGTCACACCCAGAGAAACAGGCCAGTTTACAAACATATTCCTTCTCTCTTTTGGGGTTCATAAATAATCTCAAACTGCCACACTTTACCCCCTGAATCCCCCCCCCAAATATTACAGTATTCCAGAAAACCTAATTTTAGTAGCAATGCTAAGTACAAAATCACATCACAATCAGTTTATAGAAATACAGTTTGTCTTGGGGCAAAGTCCCCTCTGGCTGTAGACCTGTGAAACTTAGAAAACAATTTATCTCCTTTCAATATGCAAAGAGACAGACATAGGATAAACAGTTGCAATACTATAAGAAGAATTTGGGAGGGAAACATGACTTACTGGTTCCCAACAGTTCTGAAAACCTGCAGGGCATAATTCATTAGATTTCAAAGTCTGAGAGTAATTCTTTTTTTAAAAAAATAATTATTTTATTTTTAAAGAAGCTTTAGATTACATAAATATTACATAAAAAATATAAGGGATTCCCATATACCCCACTCCCTCCCCCTCCGACACTTTCCCACATTAACAACATCCTTCATTAGTGTGGTACATTTGTTACAATTGATGAACCATACCAAAGCATTGTTACTAACCATGGACTACAGTTTACATTATAGTTTACACTTTGTCCCACACAATTTTGTAAGTTATGACAAAATATACAATGGTCTGTATTCGTCATTGCAACATAATGCAGGACAATTTCAATGTCCTGAAAGTGCCCCCATATTACACCTATTTTTCCCTCTTCCTCCCCTCAAACTTCCGGTGGCCAGTGCCTCTACATCAATGATAAAAGTTCTTCCATTGCTAGAATAACAATAAGTCTATAGTAGAATAATAGTAAGTCTACTTTATTCCATTTTTTATTCCCCAGTCTTGAGGATTTTTGGGATAGTGATGCCCACACTGCTTCTAACTGAGAGAGGGCTTAGATCCCATGGGATCTAAGTTGCAGGCACTCTCTGTTCCTTGGTATGGGTGTTGTCCATCATCATCTCCTTCTTAGTTGTCCTGGGTGAGTCCAATGAACTGGAGAGTAGGTTTTGCAACTCTGCTGAAACTCAGGGCTCAACTGGCATGTGGACAGACCAAAGATTTAAGTCTCTGGGACATATTTTTATCAAGTATAATGCTAATTATAGGTTCAAATAAAAGGAGCAGAAGAGCCATGTGTAGACAACCTATTAATGAATCTAACTCTGTTGCACTGGGGAGCATAAATTCCAAAGCAAGGCCCACTGACAGGGTGCTGAATTCTTGAACTACTTGCCCTGCTTATAGTTTCTGGATGTCTCTAGAGCCCTCAGGAGCCCCGCTATTTGAGGCACTGTTTACTGTGGCAGTCAATGAGATCCTGCTGAGATTATCATAAGCATAACCTCTGGAATGACCTCCTGACTCATTTTGAAATCTCTCAGCCATAAAAACTCATTTGCATTTACCATTTCCCCCTTTTGGTCAAGGTCTTTTTCCAGATACATTGCTATTTGGCACTTGGTAATAGTCCCTCGGTGCCAGGAAAGATCATTCCCAGGAGTCATGTTCCACACCAGGGGGAAGGTAGTACATTTATATGCTAAGCCTGGCTTAGAGAGAGGCCACATTTGACCAATAAGGAGGCCTTCAGGAGGTAACTTTTAGGCAGTATATAATACTATACTAAGTTTCAATTTCAGAAGAAAAGGCTCTTAAGTACAATCATCAATGTCAAGGGCCTGGTATAATGGTCTGTCTTTCTTCACTAGACATTTACCTTGCACTCGGGGAATTCTTACTGTCTTATTAGAGAATGTAGCAGAACTCCCCAGGATGAGAATTCAATATTCTTTCAGTTATTGTGTGGATCTCCACCCATGGAGACAATGTCCTGTGAACACTTTAACACATTCATATGTCTTAGAGGCATGCCCCAGGTGAACCACTTCCCATACATCCACACATCACTGACACCCTGCCACTGCCGTGACCTTCTGTGATCCAAAACCTCTCCAAAGATGAAGCCAACAAAATTACCAAATAAAATTAATAAGAAAATTAAGTAATAATTTAAAAAATAACCAATAAAATACAAAGAATTGTTTTAAATTTGTAGCAATAAAAAAATAAAATATAAAATATTTTAGACATTGTGTCTTTCATCTCTGTAAGATCTGTTGTCTTTTATGTACAGTGACATTTTCTTCCATATATTCCCTGTGTCTATTTTTTTTCATTTTATCTTCAAAGAAGCTTTAGGGTACAGGAAAGTCACTTAGTGAATACAGGTGATTTCCATATACCCTTTCCCCTCTCACTTATTAATAACATTTTACATGTTGATGGTACATTTGTTACAATTGATGTATAATTGTAGCCTTGCTACTAACCGTGGTCAATGGAGTCATTCTTAAGATGATGGCTTCTTCTCCTCAAGGCCTCATGGGGGCCCACACGTTCTACAGGCTTGCCCAATGGTCATTTTCTTGGTCCCACCCTATCAACCCTCTCGGTGGTGATTGAGCTCCAGACCTCACCCTCCAATAACATTGAGGTGATGGCCAATCTTTCCCCAATCTCTGGGTTACAGTATCAACCCCCTTAGTCAGTGAGGTGGCAGCAATATTCTCCCTAATCTCTGGCATACAGGCCCAACCTTCTCAGAATAGTGAGGTGATGACCTGGCCTTCCTTAATCTATGAGGAACAGGCCCACCCCTCTCAGAGCAATGGGGTGTCCACCTCATACTCCCCAACCCATGGAGAACAGGCCAACCCCTCTCAGAGCACTGGGGTGGTGGCCTCACTTGACCCAACCTTTGGGGGATATGCTCCACCCTCTCTGCAGCCTGGGGTAGCAAGACTTTCCCTGAACAGTGGGCTTTAACATCCACCCTCTTCAAATGATGGGGCAAACCCACCCCGTCCATACACGTGGATGGGGTTCCTCTCTTGGCCCAAGGAGATCTCTTAATTCCAGACCTTAGTTTCCATGGTTTTCCTCTTAAAGCCATTTTTCCTTCCATCTCTCCCCTCCATGTCCCTTTTAGTCCAGGCTGACAGTGGTTTTGTTCATACAGATCTTGCAAAAAGCTCGTTGGTTTAGCATGCAGGAAGCAAGGGTCCAAGTCATCAGACAATAAAACTTTCCTCAAGTCTTTCCTGGATAATGCATTTTCAATCCTGGCTTGCAAGTTCCAAGTTTAGTTAATTCCTCAAATGGGGCACTATCATGGAATTTCTGGAATCAGTTCCTGGTTTCTTTGTGCCCAACAATTTATTTACCAACTTATCTCTTTCTTCTAACATTTTTGCTATAAGCTGCAAGGAGAAGCCAGGCTGCATTCTCTAAGTTTACTTTGGAAAACTCTTCAGCTAAGTGTCCAACCTTGTCATTTTCAAATTCTGCCTTCCATATAACATCAGGAATCAATCTTGATAAGTTCTCTGCCACTTTAAAACAGAGATCACCTTTCCTCCAGTTTGCAACAATAATTTCATCATTTCCTTCTAAGGCCTTAACAGAAATAACTTTAGGCTCTGTATTCCTATCATCAATCTCTTCACAGCAATCTAGGCCTTTTCTATCAAGCATCTCACAATTCCTCCAAAAAATATCCCTTACCCATTTATAAAATTGCTACAACATTTTTGGAAATTGCAAAAGCACCACCCAACTCTCAGTACCAAATTCTGTATTAGTCAGCCAAAGGGGTGTTGATGCAAAGTACCAGAAATCTGTTGGCTTTTATAAAGGGTATCTATTTGGGGTAAAAGGTTACAGTCCCAAGGCCCTAAAGAGTCCAACTCATGATTGTTTTCTCACCAAAGTCAATTGCAACGTGTTGAAGCAAGATGGTTGTTGATCTCTGCCTGGTCTCTCCTCTGTAGACTATTGGGAAAATGGCTAATCTCTCTCCCCAGGGCTTTAGCTGTTTGAGCCTTCTCCTTTCTGTCACATGACAAAGTTCTCTCTTCTGGCATCTATGGAGCTCTCTTTCTTCTCATGTGTCATTTTGAGTGAGTGTCCGTTTATATCAGTCCATCAAGTGGGTGGGTAATTAATCTGAGTCATGCCTTACTGATGTGGTTGAATCAAAGGCTCTAAATTGATTTAATCAACTAAACTTATAGCCTTTGAATTTAATGCAATCAAAGGGTATCACACCCAGAGGAACAGACCAGTTTACAAACGTAATCCTTCTCTTTTTGGGGGTTCATAAAGAATCTCAAACTGCCACAGTAAGTGTGTGAAACTCTATCTTGTTCTAATCTGTGCTTACTTTCACTTTGTCAGTCTGCTCATGCCTAAGAGCTTGTAAGTAAAATTTGGGATTCACCTGTTGATTTTGTATTTTGAGTTGGGGAATGTGTTGACTTTGAGGCGCTCATGTTCATAATGTTCTGTCTGCTCGACTTCTGTTGGTGTTATCTAACCATGGGAAACTTTCAGAATATGTCCACTATATCTCCTTTGGGTTGTATATAGGATAATTGTTCTAAACTTTGAGGGGACTCTCTTAAGGAAAAGAAATTGATTTTTTCTATTGCAACTTTGCCTGGCCACAATATAAATTGGATAATGGTAAAAAGTAACCAAAAAATGAGACTTTAAATTTCAATACTATCTTGCAATTTTGTAAAAGAGATCACAAATAGAATTAGTTCAACTGCTGGAAAAGCAGAAAAACTTAGCAACATTAATGTTTTCTGATTTGTTTCAAATGTTAATTTTAATTGGATCTGGATAGCCACATTGTATTAGTCAGGGTTCTCTAGGGAAACAGAACCAACAAGAGTTATCTGTAAATAGTATGAAATTTTATTAAATTGTCTCACATGACCATGGGGATGTACAAATCCAAATTCCATAAGGCAGGCTGCAAACCAGGGTCTCCAGTGAAGGTCCTTAATGAGTTACCCAGGAGATGCTGTTTGTCTGAAGTGGAGATAGGGATTCTCTCTCTGAATGCTGAAATCACTTCCCCTTTTAAAGCCTTCAACTGATTGGATGAGATGTCACTCATTGCTGATGGCAGGCTCCTCAATTGATTGTAGATTAACCAGCTCTCCATGCAATCAACTCACTGATGATTAAAGTCCATGAAATGCCCTTGTATTATAGTTAGCCCAGTGTTTGCTTGACCAAACAACTGGGCACCATTACCTGGTCGAGTTGACACATTAGCCTAACCATCACACACATTCATGAATTTGGTGCTGTTAAAGTTTAGTAACTTTTGAACTTGATAACTCGATAAAGGAAAAAGAAGGAAAAAAAAAAAAAAAAAAAAAGAAAAGAAAATGCTAGCTGCTTTTGTAAGTCTGCAATTAAATCATGCCTTAGCCCTGACAGCACCAGCCTCCTCTGCCAACTTGCCTCCAGAAAATTGTTTCAGAGATATGTCCTCATAAATATTTCATAATATATCTCTCTGAAATATTGATAAATAGTTTTAGTCGCTTAGTTGATAAACAAAAGTGCCCAATATTTTTTGAAGTGAAAATGAAGCCAGAAATTGTAACTGAGAGTTAAGAATGAACAATTATGATTACAAAATCATATGCCTTTATATTATAAATCAGCAAAAAGATAATATCTGAAATTGCTGAAACTGGCTGGATTTAGCCTAGACCTACTATTGTGATGGTAATTCTAGACTGAACCTTTGTTTATGGTTATTTCAGAACTAGGTTCATCCTTGTGTATACTTGTCATTGTGATGGTGACCACTCTACTCTCCCCTGTTTGAAACCATAAAAAATTTTGCTCCCCATGGATAGGATGAAGGCAGATTTGAGACACCCCTATCTCCCATCCTTCTACTGGTATTAATAAACCTACCTTCTCTCATGACCATCCCAATTCATCTATTCTGGAAAAGAACCCAGAGGCACCCCTGTGGGGTTTCCTTCAACTAGGCACCCCAGATGGGACACCATGACCTCTGAGGAAATCAATGCCCAGTGGAATCCTCAACTCTCAGGGTTTGACATCCACTCTTCCAGTCCAGCAGCCACCAGAACCCTGTTATCTCTGAGGTCTGAGGAGTGGAGGATCTCCTGCCCTGAGCTTCAAGAATCCTGAAAACAGAGAAACCAGTTTTCCCTTCAATGACCTCTGTAAGTATAAAATTAACTTGGTTTTGGTAAAATATACTGGAATTGGTGTTATTCATCTAGGTCTGTCAAAGTCAAAATGAGAAATAAGCAGAGATCTGAAGTAAAGGAAAATGTTGTAGATTGTATTTTAAAGCATTAGGAACAATTTGGTTTCAAGCCAAAGATTAAAAAGAATGAAATTTTTGTGCAAAAGTGTGTGGTCACAGTGCAGATTAGAATAATCAGAAATAGCCCTCAAAGAGATCATTTGAATATAATGTTATTTTACAATTCAACTTATTTTGTAAGAGAATGAAAATTGTAAGTAAAACTCGTGAGTTGAATGTTTTTGTTTGTGTGTTTAGCTCTCTATTTTTTCAGTGTGTATTTTCATACCTCCAGATGATAATATCAATTAATAAATGAAAATTCTTAAAAAAAGCACTTTTCAAATTACTAAAAATTAAATAAGTGTTTATATATGTAAATGAATATTCCTGGAGCCCAAATTGAAAAGCCAAGCAGGATGGAAAGATCATATAAAAATCTAAACATAGAAACTATTGGAAGAAGAAAAAGGTTTTCCTAAGCTCCTTGACTTACACTCCCCCCCAGGGCCTTCTCTTTGAGAAAGCTATGGGGGAAGTGAAAATGAAACCAGATGTGGTAAGATAGGGAAACATAAGTTTAGCTTTAAAAATTTCTATTAGGCCTGGAAATTAACAATAATAAGGACAAAGGAAATATAGAATAAACCTCGGTTTGCATAGTTTATCTTGTAATTCCCCAATTTAAACCTTTTAACAGTTTTGGAATGAGAGCAATTAATAATCCACTTGCCAAATATCAGTAAGTAAAGAAAAAGTCCTTGAAATCTATGGAAACATTTTTCTAAATTATGATTAAAATAAATTAAACAATTATAATATATTCCAGAACCTGACATTTCTTGCATAAACTATAATTGTTTCAATTTTATTTGGATTGGGTATAATCTCCCTAGGTTTATAGAGTACTAATAAAATAAATTAGCATTTTATTTAATAGATCTTTAAAATGATGAAAATTGCATAATTGTATTTAATGAAATTAAGTTAAAGAAGAAAATGTAGATTTGTCCTAAAGTGAAATGACTAGTTTTCACAGAACAGAATAAGGGATGTAAGACAAGACTTGAATGGATAAAGTAAATTTCATTGGTTGTTGACTGTAATTTAATAAGCTTTTTAAAAGGTGAAGTAACTAGTCTATGTGGTTATGGTTGGTTATAGGAAATTTGTAAAAGCATTTTCTAAACTGAAGTATTTTAGTATAAATGGCTAATTCCAGGTTTTTAAGTAGAAACCTGAATTGATATTGATAACAAAAAGTTACTTCATAACAGAAACCTGTCAGAGGCCACCTCAGTCTGCACATTAAGGTGGTGGTAAGGGGGAGATGATCTTAATTCCATTGGGAATCTTAAGTTTTCATAAAATAATTGAGAAAGTATTTTTTTTCCTGTGCTATGAAGTAAAATAGCTGTTAAATAACCATAATCATGGTAAAGGTGTAAAAGTAAAAAGTGAAGTACTAAAAATAGTTAAGTTCATATGATGTTATAAATTGCATTGGAAGTGTTTAAAAAGTGTATAAAAATTAAAAGGGATAGACTTCTGTATTGTCAAACTCTCTTGTGCATTTAAACCAGGTCCCCAGTAACCTGCATGGTATCTCTCCATTTGAGTTATTGTCTAGATCAGTCACTACGACCTCTAAACAATAAAAGTATCTACCACATAGTCTGGTCATGCTCCTGAAGTAGATGGAAATATGTTACTGTTTCAGACTCCTGTGATTCTGCCAGCTGGAAATAGCTCAATATTGCTAGATTTATGATGGACATTGCCTCCAAACTGGCTCTGTTTCATAGTGCCAGAGGGTGCTATGCACCAGACCAGTGGAACACTAGAGCCTACCTTCCTGTTCTTTCCAGGACCAACGGTGCTGCAGTACACTGTGTGAAGGATATATGAAGTGGGACAATAATTACCAGAGTAATGTGAGTAGAACCTAAACAAACACAATTGACTTTACAGCCTGCTCCCTTGGAGAGACAACATGTATGGTATTGCAAACCTGGAGCTTAGATGTATTAACTGCGGCTCAGAGAGAAACTTGTGCCTTGATTAGTATTAAATGCTGTACCTATATACCTGATGAACATGATAATATCTCCTCTATACTGGATTAGATGCAGAAGAATATTGAACATGTTAAAAGTCTTGACAAACTTGATTTATTTCCTGAGTAGTTGATGAACTTGTCTTTGAGATTAAAAATAACTCTCTTAAGTACTGCCTTTATTGTGCTTTCCATATGCTTGCCTTGTTGTTGTCTATATTGTCCTTGTGAGTTTATGTCTAGGGCATCCTCCAAAATGATATGAAAATTTTCTTCACCCCTAATCTGCAGGAAATAATTACAGAAAATGAAGCCTTCACTCATTTTTCACATTTGCTACTACTTTAAACTATTAAAATGGAATTTTCTCTCTTTGCAGAAACAAGGCTTATCTCTCCTTACTTCCCCTCTGGACAGTTTATGCTCACTAGTGTATATCACCCCCTCCATATCTTATGGATCCTCCAACCTAACTCTCCCATTCCATGTGTTCTGTGGTCACAGCATAACATAGATGGCAGCCCCTCTCTTAATTCCCTTATTCACTGCTCTGGGAATCACCACTATCCTGGGAACCGGAATAGGCAGCATACTCAAAACTCAGCAGGTTTTTACAACCTATTCTTAGAACTTGCTAGTAATATAGAAGAAACCAGCTGTGCTCTAGAAGCCCTTAAATAACAAGTAAATTCTCTTGCAGTTTTAGTTTTGCAAAATTGCAGAGCCCTAGACATGCTCACAGCAGCCTGGGGTGGGGTGGATCTGCTTATTCCTTAAAGATTAATGTTGATTTTATGTTACGCACTCTGGACTGGTATTAGACAGTTTCTGCAACCTACAAGACCAGGCTCACAACATCCATGAAAACTCAAAACCCAACGACTCCTGGCCATTCACTTTCCCTTGGCCTAATTAACTTTCCTGGCTCATACCACTTTTACATCCACTCTCAACCTTTCTCTTTATTCTCCTAATAGACCCTTGTGTTTTTAAAGCCCTAACCAGGTTTATCTTTTCCAAGTTAGATGCTTTACAAAGCAAATTAATAATCATGCAAAGAGTTCAGTGAATTCCAACCACCATCCCAAGTGCACCTCCTCTCAACATCAATAGAATAAAATAGAAAAACTCAGAGGTTTTTACACTCTGTCAGGCAGGAAATACTACCCTTAAGCATCAAGAAGCAGCTACAAATAAATGCGCATTACCCTTCAGCTCCCCCTTAAGAATAAGGGTGAGAAGCGGATGTGGCTCAACCCCTTGAGCACCCGCCTGCCACATGGGAGGTCCAGGGTTCGGTTCCTGGTGCCTCCTGGAGACGGTGAGCAAACAATTAGCAAACAGATGAAAGAACCATCTGGGGGAGGGGGGATAAATAAAGAAAAATAAAGCAAATAAAATAAATCTTTTAAAAAAAAGAATACACGTGAAAACTCTCTGAGAAGGAAGTTGAGGCAGGCCAGAACAAGGACCTGAGGGGAAAGAAAGCGTGCCATGGGAGAGCACTAGGGTAATGGGGACAAAGCAGTCAGTTCTGTGTGGACATCCTGCTTACAGTCACCCACCTGTGCCTGTGCCTATCCCTTGCTGTGAAGAAACAGAGAGCTACCAACAGCATCAGAAAGTCCTGCCCACAAGTGAAGAATCGACCACCCAAGGTCGTGTGCCAAAAACAATAGATAATGAGAGGCCCAATCATCATCTGACTTGCATGTTTGTTTGAAAGCCCCCTCTCCTGACCCCCACTCAGGCCAGCAAACACTCAGAACCAATGAGAACATTGTGTTTCCAATCTCTCTTTTGCATACAACAGAACCAATGAGAATGTTGCAACTCACAAGTCTTCACTTACATGGAGGAAGGAAAGGAGGGGACAGACTTAATAAAGCCATATCTCCAGCACTAGGGCGCATCTCCCCCTTGAGCATGCCCATACTCCTGTCTTGAGTGTGTACTTTCACTTTACATTAAACTTTTTGCTTGCTTTCTTAAACTGTGGTGCATCCTTGAATTCTTTCTTGCAAATGTGGCCAAAGACCTGGAAGCCCACCAAGCAACACCAGGAGCAAACTATTGGAAGAAAGGGGTATAATTCTAGAGAGAACTCTGGGCCCACATTACCCAAAGTCCATGCGTTAAGGAATTAAGGTCTATGTTTGCACTATTTCTGCTGAGGTGGTAAAAGCACCGAATGGGAGGAGGCCTGGATTTGAATCTTAACCATACCACTTATTAGCTGGGTGCAAAGTCATGCTCTTCCTCTGGGCCTCTTTTCCTCTTCTGTAAAACCCAACAGAGAATTAAGTAAGTTGTAAAGTGGTAAATAATTTTGAGGTATGTTTACTGGTCATCAGGTCTTGTAGACACCCCTCAGACCAGAGCATGCACTCTAGATCACCTCCTCTCTCACCTCCCCAACCCTCCCTGATTTTTAGATAATAGCACTGTCAAGAAACTTCACTTCCAAGGGTAGAAATGGAAGCATCCACTCTGCATAAGTCCACAGAGAAAGCACAAAGTATTAAAAAAAATAAAAAGCGTTATACAATTTAATTCATGGCACGTTTTCAGCTAAGACTTTTAGAGTACCTTTTCACAGATGGTATGGGGTGTTATTTGAAGGAGTGTCACACTCTCAGGTTTTGTGTGAGTCATGAAGCCATTTTTTTAAAAACTTCGCCAGGACTCCTTCCCACATTTTAGGCTTCCTACGGTCCCTTAGTCCCTTCCCCCAGCTACAAGCTCAGGAATGCCTTTGAAGGATGTGGTGTAAAAGCAATGGGGTCATCAGCCTTAGCAAAGAAGCTCAGTAGTTCTCCTGACACATAATAACCTTTGTAATGTGACATGATTAAGATTCTGCTCTCAGAGTAGAGTTTATCTCCTGCCAGAAAATCATTTGATTTGGAGCTGGCATATCTGTGCATGGAGACTAAGGCACCCCCAGCTGCACTCTGTATTAGGTAGGCCCCAGGGAAACAGTGAGGTCCAAGGTCAAAGACTGGTCATGAAAGCGTAAGGAGTTGGTGCTGCCATTTCTTCTGCCCTGTCTCTGTGCTTTTCGCAAAGCCTCCAACAGCACTATGTTGGGGCAGAGCATCCGAAGGTTCATGACCTCTGTGGTCCATAGGAGCCACTATGAGGAGGGTCCAGGGGAGAATTTGCCCTTTTCAGTGGAAAAAAAGTGGCAGTTACTAGTTATGATGACTTCGTACTTTGGATCTGGATTTGCTGCACTTTTCTTTATAGGAAGACACCAACTGCTTAAGAAATAAGGATATTTTAGTTCATTCAGGAAACAGTTACAAAGCGGAGCATTTAAGAAGGTCATTCCTGAAATACAGATCATCCTCTGTTAAATTCATATAGCATATTGGATGTGTTTGTAAACAAACTTACTACATGAAAGAAAAAAAAAGGTCAAAGACTGCTGTTCTATGCTGGGCCAACCTGCTCTTCAGGGTTCAAGGTTTGTGGAGGCCTGAGCCTTGAGTGGAAATTTTACATTATAAAGCAGGTGACTTGGAGTGTGGGTGTTTGTATGTGTTTATGTGGGTGTCACTGTGGCAGTTTGATATTATTTATCAATTCCAAAAAGAGAGATTATGTTTGTAAACTGGTCTGTTCCTCTGGGCGTGATCCCCTTTGATTGTATTAGATTCAGCTGAGATGTCTTTGATTAAATTATGTTTAGATTAGGGCTTTGATTAAAACATGTCAGTGGGGTGTTGTCCCGGCCCGCGGGACATCAACGAGGACCCGAAACCTGCCGAGAAAGAATGGTGGGACAAGAGACGCAAAGAATGACAGCAAGACAGTATTCTGATCAAGCTGCAAATTTTATTTGAGGGAGCAGGGCTTATATGCTGTTTGGAGAGAGGAAGTGAGTCGGGGTCGGGTGGCGCTCCGGGATTGGAGGGTGTTATCGCTGGAGTAGTGGGCAGATCTTACTTTCGCGCCCTGCGCCTGCGTACTTGTTGCATTCACCTGGGCAGTGGCGGGAACCGGAGAACAAAGGAGCAAGGAGGAAGAAGAACAAGGAAGTGACAAAGCAGATTTTGTGTCTGCGCCATGTTGTGGCGTCCGCCATGTTGTGCCATGTGACCACAGGTTGCTATTGCTTGGGTTGTTGGCACCTCTCTTGGCAGACTCCAGTGACGGCTCCCAACAGGGTGTAACTCAGTTTAAGTCTCTGCCCCCTTGGTGGGCTATATAAATGGACACTCACTCAAGAAGACACACAGAAGACGATACACAAGAAAAGAGAAAGTGCTCCATAGATGCCAGAAGAGAGAACTTTGATCCTGTGGCCCCAGAAAGGAAAACAAACCCTATGCCCACCTACAGCTGAGATCAGAAGAAGCTGGGGCCACGGAACTTTAAGAAGAAGGAAGAAGGAGAGACCAGGCAGAGACCTCCCGCCATCTTGCTTCAACACATGACAACTGACTTTGGTGAGAAACCAACCTTGAGATGGACTCTTTAGGGCCTTGTAACTGTAAGCTTTTACCCCAAATAAATACCCTTTATAAAAACCATCAGATTTCTAGATTTCTGGTACTTTGCCTCAGCACCCCTTTGGCTGACTAATACAGTCACCTTCTGTTTAACTTTGGTGACCTTGGGAGTGTTGTGAGCTGATTGTTTTCTGTAGTCACACATGGAGCAGAGATTGACTTGATAACTAAGAGTTGGTTCTAGTTCCAATTTCATTGGCAGTTACTTGGTGCAGGGGCAAGCTGAAGAGGATGCCATGGAAATTGTTTGAATTCAAGGCCAAACTCAGACAGGTTATGCCAGTTGTTCACAGAGTAAGGCCCCTGGGCCAGGAACATGAACATCACCTAGGAACTTGATGAAAATGCAAATTCTTGAGCTCCTTTCCACACCAAGTCAATTTAAAACTCTGGGGTTGGGGCCCAGCAATCTATGTTTTAACAAACCCTATAGGTGATTCTGATTCATGCTCAAGTTTGAGAACCACTGGGTTGGGGCTTTATGTCTCAGCTCTAGCTGCACACCTGACAAATTTGTTTAAAATACAGATTCTGGTGTGGAGCTCAGGAAATCCCTGCTTTAATCCCTGTTTTTAAGAGATTCTGCTACTCAAGCAAGATAAAGAATCACAAGTGCAATCTCTTCTTATAGGCAAGTGTCCCAAGACTGTGCTGGGTATTGTCATGTGCTTTCCATCTCCTTGTTTGGAGTACAGGTGGGGTTTTTAGGATTAGATGGAGCTTCCTGGCTGAAGGCCTATCTCTGTGATGGAATTGAGACTAAGGCAGAGGGTGATGTCTGTGTTTCTTGGTAGAGAAGCTAGAATCTATCTGCCTATTAGTTGCCTTTCTCTCTCCTCCCCTTAAGGTGTAGAAGAAGCAGTCTGCCTCTTCTGTAGAGAGGCCTGGAAAGAGAAGTTATGCAGAAAGAGTTAATGCAGATGGTAGTTGCCAAAATATAGCTACAGGCTACCATAACTCCCTGAATATTCACTGTTACAAACTAGACATCTCTACTTCCTTCAGTTCTTTCATCATCTGCCAATTATTCCCAGCTCCATCAGATGCATGTTCTAAGACTGTGGGCTATGCATTTCCTCTTTTTCTTTCATTTCTCCATTTTAGAAGTGTGAATAATGCCTGTCATTAACCAAAATATGGAGGGGGCAGGAGGGTTAAGGAAAGGACTAATAAGGGGAGACTACACGTATTTGAGAATAAAACCATCTCAATTACACAGTGGAAAAATGGGGGAAGGGAGCATGAACTTTTTATAACACTTGTTTTGGAAGTGATGTGAAAGTGGTATTTAGGGGCAAAAATTATTTCATTCATGTAAATATTGAACCCTAGAATGGCAGTGAGATAATGTGAACTCCTATTTGTAGTTAAGCTAATTTGTTATTTCACATCTTCCTCTCTTGGCTTCCTGTCATAATAAGAGAACATTGATACAGGATAATGTTCAGATACATTTGTGGGAACATGTGTTGAACACAGGCAAATATGGTTACATTAACTGAGGGAGGACTGTGTGCTATGCATTTTAGTTATATCACCATATTTAATCCTTAAAATAACCTTGCAAGATTATTACCCCTTACAGGTAATGCTAAGGTTATGTGATCTGACTTCCCCAAGAAATAACATGTCAGGAAGACCCAGGATTTAAAATCTGGATATACCTGATTTGCAGGATCACTTGTTCTTTGAGAATATTGAATAACAGTGGTGAAAGTGCACATCCTTGTCTTTTTTCCAATCTCAATGGGAAAGCTTTCAGTCTTTCACCATTAAGTACAATATTAGCTGTAGTTTTTTCATATATGCACTTTGCCATTGTGAGAGTTTCTTTCTATTCCTATATTTGGAGTGTTTTTATCAAGAAAAGAGGAGCTGTGGTTTGTCAAATGCCTTTTCTACATTAGTTGAGAGAATGATGCAATTTTTCTTCAATTTATTAATGTGGTTTATTACATTATTTGATTTTCCTGTGTTGAGCCACCCTTGCATAATTGCAATAAAACCCATTTGATGATGCTGTATAATTCTTTTAATGTGTTGGATTCGGTTTGCAATTATTTTGTTGAGGATATTTGCATCTACTCATTAGATTAATTGGTCTGTAATGTTCTGTTTTTGTAGTATCCTTATCTGGCCTCAGTATTAGGATGATGTAGGCTTCATAGAATGAGATTGGTAGCATTCCTTCCTGTTCAATGTTCTGAAAGACCTTGAGCAAGATTGGTATTAGATCATTTTTGTATGATTGGTAGAATTCACCTGTGAAGAAGCCATCTGGTTCTGGGCTTTTCATCTTTGGGAGGTTACTGATGACTGTTTCAATCTCTTTAATTGTGATTGGTTTGTTGAGGTCTATTTCTTCTAGGGTCAGTATAGGTTGTGCTTGTGTTTCTAGGAATTTTTCCATTTTGCCTATGTTGTCTAATTTGTTGGCATACAGTGGTTCATACTATCCTCTTATGATATCTCTTATTTCTGTGGGGTCAGTGGTAATGTACCTCCCTCATTTCTGATTTTATTTATTTGCATCTTCTCTCTTTTTTACCATTCTAGCATAAAGTTTGTCAATCTTGGTGATCTCAAAGAATCAACTTTTGTTTTGTTGATTCTCTCTATTGTTTTTTTTTGTTCTCAAAAAATATGGAATGCTTCATGAGTTGGCATGACATTTTTGCCCAGGGGCCCAGCTAATCTTCTTGGTATTTTTCCAATTTTAGTATATGTGCTGCCAAACCAAGCACGCTATTGTATTTTTTAACTTTTTTAAAATTGAAGTTTATCATTTAAATATGAACATCCATAAATAATAAGTGTATAGTAAAACTTGTGAACTTACAGAACCGTCGTGCATATCATCATACAGGGATCCCATACATTACCTCACCAGCAACACCTTGCATTGTTGTGAAACAATTGTTAGAAACTATAAAAGAGCATCGTTAAAACATTACTACTAACTATAGCCAATATCTTACGTTTAGTATATTTTCCCCCAACCCACCCAGTTATTGACGTGCTGTCTTAGTATTTTGTACTTGTTATAGTTCATGAGAGAATGCTCCTATATTTGTTAAGTTAACCATGTTCCATCTTCCACCACAGAATTAATTGTATTATAAGTCCCATTCTTTGTACAATCCATTCAAAGTATACACTCATGGCTCATATTCATCACAGAGTGGTGCTGTCATCACCTCAGTCAACTTTAGAATGATTTCATTACTCCAAAAGGAAAACCCCTTTATACACCCCTATTGTCCCTTAGAATTGAAATAATATCTTCTTTGCCATTGCTGCAAAAATATTACAATATTATTGTTAACTATAATCCATGTTACATTAGTTGTATTTTTTTCTATTTATTATCATATTCTTGACACTTTGTAAAAGAAGAACATTCTTATACTTAAAATATTGACCACAATCTTCGTCTACCATCAAAATCAATGTTATACAGTCCCTACATTATTCTCTAGCTTCCTTTCAATTGAAATATTATATCCACACACTACTCCTTCAGCTACAATCACATTTATAAATCAGCAGTGTTAGTTATAATCACTATAATGTATTACCATCAAATCTATCCATTTCCACACATATACAACAAAGCTTATTAAAAATCCCACATACATTTAAGCATCACCTCCCATTCTCAACCCACATTCAAATTCCGAGTAACCTGTACTCTAGAGTTTACCTCCATGAGATTACTTATCATTTTAATTCATATTAGGGAGACCATACAATATTTATCCTTTTGTGTCTGACTTATTTCACTCAACATATTATTCTCAAGGTTATTCCATGTTGTCATATGCATCCCGATTTCATTTCTTTTTACATTTTAATAGTATTCCATTGTATGTATATACCACATTTTGTTCATCCACTCATTGGCTGATGGACAGTTGGGTGGTGTATTAGTCAGGGTTCTCTTGGGAAACAGAATCAACAGGAGATATCTGTCAATAATATGAGATTTTATAAGAGTCTCTCACGCGACTGTGGGGATGCACAAGTCCAGGTTCCGCAGGCAAGCTGCAAACCAGGGGCTCCGATGAAAGTCCAATGAAAGGTCCTTGATGAGTTTCTGGGAGAAGTTGGCTGTCCAAAGATGAGCTGGGAAATTCTCTCTGAATGTTGAAATTACTTCCCCTTTTAAGGCATTCAACTGATTGGATAAAAGCATCACCCACTGTTGATGCAATTTCCCTGACTGATGCACGTGTAATCAGCCATCCATTCCATGCAGGAAACTCACGGTGATCGAAGTCCTTAAATGCTCTTATATTACAATTAGCCCAGTGCTTCCTGGACCTAACACCTGGACACAATTACCTGGCCGAGTTGACACATTAGCCTAACATCACAGCCCACTCCTTGTCAACTCGGCAACCATACACATTACCCTAAACCATACTTAGTATCTAAGTAAAAACAATGACAGACAAGCATGCATATATATTTCTGCCTAACAATGTTCAACTCCCCTGCATACAACCGGAAACACATTAATTCCCCACAGAACAGGGTGCAAGTCCTTGGGCAATATTCACTCTTAAACTGGACATCCTTAAATATTATGATGTGAAATTAATACAACTTTTCATATGATAGGGGAAAAGGTTGGGGAAGAAAACAAAGAAATCCGTTTTGTGTACATATACAAGCATACTCATAATGAAACAATGAAGAAGGGTTCATGACTATTACAGTTCTCATTTCTGTAACTGGTCACGTAGTCGAAGTTCATATTTATCACTACCTTCTTCCACTACCCATTCCATGTTCCTGTTACCTTCAGCAAACACTTCAGCTGGCCGTGGTTCTTTGCCTGGTGGGGTGACCCAAACTTTCATTACAGAAGATTCTGAGCCATTGTTAGTCCTGCTTGAATTGGTTTGTTGCAATTTTCCATTGACTTTAATTACAGGGCATGGCAGTACTAGGAGACGCCCTAGAGGATCTCCTGCATTCCAGGCAAACTCTTCTTTACTCCCATTATGTAGATGTAGTCTTATTTCCGCTTGATAGTCAGGATCAATCACCCCAGCAGTACAGTAATTCCCTTCTTCGCCTGTTGATTCAGGTAAGAGGAGCCCAAAGTGGCCAGGTGGCAGTCTTAACTTCCAGTTCAATGGAATCATTGTTGTGTTCCCTGGTGGCAGCACTCCTCCTTTTGGGACTAAAACCTGTAGACCAGCAGAGCTTAAGGTTGCAGGGACAGGAAGCAAAAATTTTCCTAGTGGATCACTAGGGGTAATAGTGAGTGGTGCCACTCCCATTTCCACCCCTTGATTCCTGGACCCATGAATCCTGGTTATGGGAGAAACAGCACCATAGAGAGGATGCTGATTTAGAGCATACACAGCCTTCTGGAGAGCATTGCCCCAGCCCTGCAAGGTATTGCCACCTAGTTGATGCCGTAATTAAGTCTTCAAAAGGCCATTTCACCGTTCTATTAATCCAGCTGCTTCAGGGTGAAGGGGAACATGGTAAGACCAGTGAAGTCCATGGGCATGTGCTCATTCCCACACATCATTTGCTCTGAAGTGGGTTCCTTGATCAGAAGCAATGCTGGGTGGAATGCCATGGCAATAGATAAGACATTCAGTAAGTCCACAGATGGTAGTTTTGGGAAGAAGCATTGCATACCAGAAATGCAAACCCATATCCAGAGTATGTGTCTATTCCAGTTAAAACAAATCACTGCCCCTTCCATGATGGAAGTGGCCCAATGTAGTCAACCTGCCACCAGGTAGCAGGCTGGTCACCTCGAGGAATGGTGCCATATCAGGGGCTGAGTGTGGGTCTCTGTTGCTGGCAGATTGGGCATTCAGCAGTGGCTGTAGCCAAGTCAGCCTTGGTGAGGGGAAGTCCATGCATGTTGCTGAACCCATGCATAACCTCCATCCCTACCTTCATGACCACTTTGTTCATGAGCCCATTGGGCAATGACAGGAGTGGCTGGGAGAGGTTGAGCAATAGCCACAGAGCGAATCATCTTATCCACTTGATTATTAAACTCTTCCTCTGCTGAAGTCACCCTCTGGTGAGCATTCACATGGGACTCAAACATGTTCATATTTTCTGCCCACTCAGAAAGGTCTATCCACATACCTCTTCCCCAGACCTCCTTGTCACCAGTTTTCCAATCATGTTCCTTCCAAGTCCCTGACCATCCAGCCAAACCATTGGCAACAGCCCAATGAATCAGTGTACAAACGCACCTCTGGCCATTTATTCTTCCAAGAAAAAAGAATAACTAGGTACACTGCTCAAAGTTCTGCCCACTGGGAGGATTTGCCCTCACCACTATCCTTCAAGGATGTCCCAGAAAAGGGCTGCAGTGCTGCAGCTGTCCACTTTTGGGTGGTACCTGCATATCGTGCAGAACCATCTGTAAACCAGGTCCGAGTTTTCTCATCCTCAGTCAACTGATTGTAAGGGACTCCCCAAGAGGCTGAAGCTGTTAGTCAGGGTTTTCTTGGGAAACAGAATCAACAGGAGGTATCTGTCAATAATATGAGGTTTTATAAGAGTCTCTCACACGACCGTGGGGATGCACAAGTCCAGGTTCCACAGGCAGGCTGCAAACCAGGGGCCCTGATGAAAGTCCAATGAAAGGTCCATGATGAGTTTCTGGGAGAAGTTGGCTGTCCAAAGATGAGCTGGGAAATTCTCTCTGAATGTTGAAATCACTTCCCTTTTTAAGGCATTCAACTGATTGGATAAAACCATCACCCATTGCTGATGCAACCCCCCTGATTGCTGCAGATGTTATCAGCCATCCATGCAGTAAACTCACTGGTGATCGAAGTTCATAAAAGCTCTTGTATTACAATTAGCCCAGTGCTTCCTGGACCTAACACCTGGACACAATTACCTGGCCGAGTTGACACATTAGCCTAACTATCACAGGTTGTTTCCATATTTTAGCAATTATGAACAATGCTGCTATGAACATCAGTGAGCAAATGTCAGTTCTTCTGAATATATTCTCAATAATAGGATTGTTGGATCATATGGTAATTCTACATTTAGTTCTTGAGCAACCACCAAACTGTCTTCCACAAAGGCTGCACAATTCTATATACCCACCAACAGTGGAGTGTTCCTTTTTCTCCACATCCTCTCCAGCACTTGTAGTTTTCTGTTTTTGTAATAAAGGCCATTCTATAAGGTGTGAAATGATATCTCAGTGTAGTTTTTATCTGCATTTCCCTAATAGTTAATGATGTTGAACATTTTTTGATGTGCTTTTGGCCATTTGTATTATCTCTTTGGGAAAATTTCTGTTCAAGTCTTTTACAACGTTTTTAATTGGGTATTTCTCATTTTATTGTTGGTTGTAGGATCTCTTTATATATAACATGGATACCAAACCCTTATTGGATATGTGGTTTCCACATATTTTCTCCCATTGAGTAAACTGCCTTTTCACCTTCTTGACAAAGTCCTTTGATGCAAAAAAGGTGTTTTTTTTTTAAATTTTTAATATTTTTTGAAGATATTTAGATTACAGAAATGTTACACAAAAAATATAGGGGTTTACCATGTGTCCTGTTCCCCACACCACCCACATTTGCCCCCATTAACCACATCGTTCATTAGTGTGGTACATTCATTGCAATTGATGAACACATTTTGGACCATTGCCATTAAGTATGAATTATAGTTTACATTGTAGTTTACACTCTCTCCCACTCAATTCTGTAGGTTATGGCAAGATATATAATGGCCTATATCTGTCGTTGCAATGTCATTCAGGACAATTCCCAAGCCCCAAAAATGCCCCCATCTCACACCTGTTTTCCCTCTCCCTGACCTCAGAACCTCCAGTGGCCACTGCCTCCAAATCAATGATATAATTTCTTCCATTGCTAGAATCACAATAAGTCTATAGTAGAACACAAGTAAATCCATTCTAGTCTATAGTTCGTTCCCCAGTCGTGAGGATTCTGGGATGGTTATGCCCACTCCACCTCTAATTGAGAGGTGGCTTCCACTTCATATGGCTGATGGATGGGACTTTCTTGCTTACAGTTGTAGGCTTTTTCGGTTCCTCGGTAAGGTGGTTGTCCATCCTCACCTCCTTGTTAGTTGTCCTGGGTGAGTCCAATGAACTGGAGAGTAGGTGTTGCAACTACGTTGAGGCTCAGGGCCCAGCTGGCACATGGACAGCCCAAAGATTCAAGTCTCTTGGGTGTACACCTACCAACTCCAGCACCAACTATAGGTTCAAATAGAAGGGACAGAAGAGACATGTGTAGAGAAGTCACATCTGAGTCCAACTCTTCTCACACTCGGGAGCACAAACTACAAAGCAGAGCCCACTGGCAAGGCACCAAACTGCAGAGCTATCTGCCATGACCGTAGGACCTAGGTTTCTCCAGAGCCCTCAGGAGTCCTACTTTTTGGGGTGGTATCTACTTTGGCAGTTCATGATATCCTTCTGAGACGTGCATAAGCGTTACCTCTCTGATGAACTCCTGACTCACTTTGAAGTCTCTTAGCCATGTAAACTCATTTGTCTTTACCTTTTCCACCTTTTACTCAAGGTCTTTTTCCAGTTGCATCACCAGCTGGTGTTTGGTAGTAATCCCTCCGTGCTAGGGAGGCTCATCCCCGGGAGTCATGTGCCATGCTGGGGGGCAGGTAATGCATTTATATGCTGAGTTTGGCTTAGGTAGAGGCCACATTTGAGCAACAAGGAGGCTCCCAGTAGGTAACTCTTAGGCACCTTACAACACTAGGCTAAGTTGCAATTTCAAAAGCAAAGGCTCATAAGCATAGTCATCAACATCAAAGGCCCATCAATGGACCATCCTTCTTCACTAGTCATTGCACCTGCACTTGGGATTGGTGCTGTTCCATTAGCAAATATGCCAGAGCTCCCCGGGATGGGAATTCAATATTCTTTCGGTTGTTGTGTGAATCTCTACCCACTGTGGCAATGCCCCATGAACATTTGAACACATTTATATACCTTATATGTATGCCCAAGTGAACTCCCTCCCATGCATCCCCCATCACTGACACCCCACACCAATGGTCCTCCCCTGCTATGGTTGTAATCCTTCTGTGATCCAAAACCTCTTCAAAAATGAAGCCAAGAATATTGCCAAATACAATTAATAGGAAAATGAAATAATGATGGGTTTAAGCCTAAGAAATAAAATACATAATAATTTAGAAAAACTAAAATGAAAATAAAGGAAAAAAGAAATTGGAATATTAATATATAATGAAAAATATTTTAAAAATAAAAAAATAAATTAAAACATTTTTTTGATGTTTTGAATTTCATCACTGTAATATCTCTTGTCCTGTATGTACAGTGGCATTTTCTTCCATTTCTTCCCCAGTGCCTTCCTTTTTTTCATTTTGTCTTCAGAGGAGTTTTAGGTCACAGTAAAGTCACATTCAGAATATAGGGGACTCCCATATACCCAACATCCTCCCCCCTTTCCCCCTTCCCTTATTACTAACCTTTTTACATGTGGATGGTACATTTGTTACAACTGATGTATAAGTATTGAAACATAGCTACTAACCATGGTCAATGGTTTACATTATGGTTTACATTTTAGATCTTATTAACTTTTATAAATTTTTGATGAATTTTAACATGGCCTGTATCCATCATTGCAAGATCATGCAGAACACTTCCATTGCCCCCTAAATACCCTCTTTTCCATCTTTTCTATTCCTCCCTCTCCTTCCCCTTGGAGCCCTCAGTGACCACCAGGCTTCACTCCTTGAAGGACAAGATTCATAGATACTTGCAACAATGCTGAGGGCTTGACACATTAGTCTGTCCTCCCCTATTAGGAACCGTCCATGCTCTCAAGAGACATCCTCCCCTCTGAGAACATTTCGGGCCTCCCCACGATGGGAATCCAACTCCTTCCCATTCATTATGTGGGTCTCCACTCACTGATACAACACATTATGACAAAATGATCACTCACACATTCCCTAAAAGACTGCCTCAGTTGCACCCTGTCCCAAATGCTGCCCCCCCCACCCAACACCCTAAACCAGTAACCCTTCCTTGTCATATTGCCAAAAGAGCTTTCTCAACATTATAGTTTCACCCACATGCCCGCCAATGCCCAGTGTTCACCTGCTCCCTTCCCCAACCCTCCCCCAAGTTCCATGGACCGTCCAACACATCCTTCCCACTCTAACCCCCTGTCAAGCTGATGCACAAAAGTGTTTAAGTTTCAGAAGATCCAATTTATTCATTTCTTCTTTTTGCTCATACTTTGTGTCTAAGGTTAAGAAACCACCACCTACCACAAGATCTTGAAAATGTTTCCCTATATTTTCTTCTAGGAGTTTTATGGTTGTAGCTTTTATATTTAGGTCTTTGATCCATTTTGAGTTTGTTTTTGTATAAGGTATGAAATAGGGGTTGGCCTTCATTCTTTTGAATATGACTATCCAGTTCTCCAAGCACCATTTGTTGAATAGACTGATCTGGCCCAGCTCTGTGGGCTTGACAGCCTTGTTTAAAATCACTTTACCATAAATTTGAGGATCTATTTCTGAACACTCAGTTGTATTCCATTGGTCAACATATCTATCTTTATGCCAGTACCATGCTGTTTTTGTTTTGTTTTTTTACCACTGTAGCTAAGTAATATGCTTTCAAGTCAGGAAGTGAGAGTTCTCCAACTTTGTTCTTTTTAAAGATAATTTTGGCTATTCAGGGCCTATTACCTTTCCAAATAAATTTGATAATTGACCTTTCTAAATATGTAAACAGGGTTGTTGGAAGTTTTATTGGGATTACTTTGAATCTGTAGATAAATTTGGGTAGAATTGACATCTTAACAATATTTAGTCTTCCAATCCATGTACACGGAATATCCTTCCATTTGTTTAGATGTTCTTTTGGTTTCCTTTAGTAATGTTTTATAGTTTTCTGAATACAAGTCCCTTATGTCCTTGGTTAAGTTTATTCCTAAATATTTGATCCTTTTATTTTCTATTGGAAATGGGATTTTTTTCCTGACTTCCTCCTCAGATTGCTCATTAGTAGTGTTAGAAATGCTACTGATTTTTTTGCATATTTATTTTGCATCCTGCCACTTTGCTGAACTTGCCTATTAGTTCTAGTAGCTTTGTTGTAGATTTTCCAGGATTTTCTAGATATAGGATCATATCATCAGCAAATAGTGAAAGTTTTACTTCTTTTCCTTATTGATGCCTTTTATTTCTCTTTCTTGCCTAATTGCTCTAGCTAGAACTTCTAGCACAACATTGAATAACAGTGGTGATAGTGGGAGTCCTTGTCTTGTTCCTGATCTCAGCGGGGAAGCTTTCAGTCTTTTTCCATTGAGTACAATGTTAGCATGGGTTTTTCATATATGCACTTTATCATGTTTAGAAAGTTTCCTTCTATTCCTATCTTTTGGAGTTTTCATCAAAAAAGAATGTTGAATTTTGTCAAATGCCTTTTCTGCATCTATCCACATGATCTTGTGATTTTTCTTTCTCAATTTAGTCATGTGATGAATTACATTGATTTTCTTGTGTTAAATCACTCTTGCATACCTGGAATAAAACCCACTTGATCATGATGTATAATTCTTTTAATGTGCTGTTGCATTCAATTAGCAAGTATTTTGTTGAGGACCTTTGCATCTATATTTATTAGAGAAATTGGTCTATAATTTTCTTTTTTCATGCTATCTTTATCTGGCTTTAGTATTAGGGTGATTTTGGTTTCATAGAATGAATTTGATAGCATTCCTTCCTGTTTTATTTTTTGGAAGAGTTTGAGCAAAACTGGTATTAATTTTTTAAAATTATTGGTAGATTCACCTGTGAAGTCAACTGGTTCTAGGCTTTTCATCTTTGGGAGGTTTTTGACGACTATTTCAATCTCCTTACTTGTGATTGGTTTTGGGGGGGTCTTCTATTTCTTCTAAGTTCAGTTTAGGTTGTTTTTGTGTTTCTAGGAACTTGTTCATTTCCTCTACATTGTCTAGTTTGTTGGTGTACAGTTATTCATATAAATCTCTGATATTCTCTTTTATTTCTATAGGGTCAGTAGTAACGTCCTGCCTTTCATTTATTTGCATCTTACCTCTTTTTTCTTTGTCAGTCTAGCTAAGTGTTTGTCGAGTTTGTTGATCTTTCAAAGAACCAATATTCGGTTTTGTTGATTCTCTCCATTGTTTTTTGTTCTCAATTTCATTTATTTTTGCTCTAATCTTTGTTATTTCTTTCCTTCTTATTATTTTGTGATTAGTTTGCTGTTCTTTTTTCAGTTTCTGCAGATGTTCAAATAGGTCTTTTTTTTTTTTTTTTTTTAAAGATTTTATTTATTTATTCATTTATCGCCCCCTTGCTGCTTGTGCTCGCTGGGTCAGCTAACCACGCCGTGCGGGCGGGCCCGCCTTCACCAGGAGGCCCCGGGAACCGAACCCGGGGCCTCCCATATGGTAAACGGGAGCCCCACTGATTGAGCCACAGCCGCTTCCCCCAAATAGGTCTTTGATTTTAGTTCTTTCTTCTTTTTTAATGTAAGTGTAGAGGACTATAAATTTCCCCCTCATCCCTGCCTTCGCTGAACCCCCTAGGTTTTGCTATGTTGTGTTCTCTTTCTCATTCTTCTTGAGATACTAATTTCTCTTGCCATTCTTCTTTGAACCACTGATTAAGAGTATGTTGTTTAACCTCCATATGTTTTTGGGTTTTCCCTTTTTCCACCTGTTGCTGATTTCCAGCTTCATTCCATTATGATCAGAGATAGTACTTTGTATAATTTTGTGACATAATATATGGTCTATCCTGGAGAAAGAACCATGAGCACTTGAGAAGAATGTATATCCTGCTGTTTGGGGTGTAATGTTCTATATATATGTCTGTGAGGTCTAGTTCATTAATCATATTATTCAAGTTATCTGTTTCCATATTGATCCTTTGTCCATTTTTTCTATCCAAAGATGAGAGTGTTGTATTGAAATCTCCAACTATTATTGTAAAGACATCTATTTTTTCAGTTTTGCAAGTGTGTGCCTCATATATTTTAGGGCACCTTGGTAAGGTGCATTAATATTTATTATTGTTATTTCTTCTTAGTGAATTTCTCCTTTTATTAATATATAATGCCCTTCTTCATCTCTTATAACAATTTTGTATTCAAAGTCTATTTTGTCTGATATTTTTATCACCTCTCCAGCTCTTTTTAATTACTCTCTGTGTGGAATATATTTTCCAACATTTTACTTTCAGTCTATTTGTGTCCTTGTATGTAAGGTGAGTCTCTTGTATACAGCATATAGATGGCTAATATATTTTTTCCATTCTGTCAGTCTGTATCTTTTGATTAGGGAATTCAATCTATTAACATTCAATGTTATTAATGTAAAGGCATTACTTACTTTGTCCATTATATCTTTTGGCTTTCCATTGACCTATCTTACAATTATCTGTCTTTTTACCCTTTTTGTTGCCCTTACTACTAATTTTCTTTTCTATACTCTTTTCCAGGCCTCTCCCTCCTGTCTTTTCCTTTCAGTTTGCAGCAACTCCTTTGTAAATCATGTCCCTTGGTGGCATACTCTTTTAGTTTTTGTTTGTCTATGAAGACTTTAAACTCAACCTTAGTTTTGAGGAACAGTTTTGCTGGTAAATAATTCTTGGCTGGCAGTTTTTCTCTTTGAGAAGCATTAATATATCATACCACTACATTGTCACTTCCACAGTTTCTGGTGAGAAATTGACAGTCTTATAGAGCATCCCTTATATGTGATGAGTTGTTTTTCTCTTGCTGCTTTCAAAATTCTCTCTTTATCTTTGGCATTTGACATTCTGAATATTTGGTGTCTCAGAGTAGGTCTATTTGGATTTATTCTGTTTGGGGTACATTGTCCTTCTTGGGTATTGATATTTATATATTTCATAAGGGTTGGGAAATTTTTAGTCATTATTTACTCAAGTATTTTTTTCTGCCTCTTTTCCATTTTCTTCTCTTTCTTGGACACCTATAATGTGTATGTTTGTGCATTTCATGTTGTCATTCAATTCCCTGAAATCCTGTTCCATTTTCTCCTTTCTATTCTCTTTTTGCTCTCCTGTCTTTTCTAATTCACATGCTCTGTCCTCCACCTCACTTAATCTGTCCTCAACCAATTAAAATCTGTTATTATATGCCTCCAATGTATTTTTCACTCCTTAAAAATTTTTTTTTCTTTATTTTTAAGGTAAATTTAGATTACTGAAAGTTACACTGAAAATATAGGGATATGGGAAACCAATGTATTTTTTAATCTCTTCCATTGTTTCTTTCATTCTCATAAGATCTGGTTTTTTTTTTTCTTTGCAAACTTTCAAATTCTTCTTTGTGTTCAACCATTTCCTTCTTCATATCCTTAATCTCTTTAACCATATCACTGAATTTATTCAGGATATTTGTTTGGATATCTGTGTTTAGTTGTCTCAAATCCTGTGTTTCATCTGAAGGTTAGTTTGTTCCTTTGGCTGGGCCATATCTTCCTGTTCCTAATTATGATTTTAATTTTTTTGCTGGTGTTTTGGTATTTGAATTTTTGTGTTTTTTTTTTTTTTTTGTGTGTGTGTGTGTGTGTGTGCTCAGTTTTTCTCTTTAGCCTATGGCTTTCTTATTGGTTGACTTTTTGCTAAAGCTTCCCCTGTTCTCCTCCATGAATGTTAATCAGCTCTGTTTGTTTTTTATTTGCCACTGTATTTTTTTAATTAAGTTTTTTTATTTTTAAAGAAGATTTAGATTACATAAATGTTACATAAAAAATATAAGGGATTTCCATATGCCCCCTCCCTCCCCCTCCCACACTTTCCCACATCAAGAACACCCTCATTAGTATGGCACATTTGTTACAATTGATGAACACATATTGAAGCACTGTTGCTAACCATGGATTACAGTTTACATTACACTTTACACTCTGTCTTGCACAAATGTGTAGGTTATGACAAAATATACAATGGCCTGTATCCGTCATTGCAATGTCATGCAAGACAACTCCCATGTCCTGAAAATACCCCCATATTATACCTATTCTTCCCTGTCTCATCCCTCAGAACTTCTGGTGGCCACTGCCTTTATGTCAATGATAAGAGTTCTTCCAACACTAGAATAATAATAAGTCTATTGTAGAATAATAAGTCTGCTTTAATACATTGTTCATTCCCTAATCTTTTTTTTTTTTTTTAAGATTTTATTTATTTATTCATTTATCCCCCCCTTGCTGCCTGTGCTCACTGGGTCAGCCAACCACGCCACGTGGGCGGGCCCGCCCCCACCAGGAGGCCCCGGGAACCGAACCCGGGGCCTCCCATATGGTAAATGGGAGCCCCACTGATTGAGCCACAGCCGCTTCCCCATTCCCTAATCTTGAGGATTTGGGGATGGTGATACCCACTCTGCTTTTAATTGAGAGGGAGCTTAGATCTCATAGGAAGATTGATAGAATTATCTTGCTTGCAGTTGTAGACATTCTCTGTTCCTTGGGATGGGCATTGTCCATCATCATGTTATTGCTAGTTATCCTGGGTGACTTCAATGAACTGGAGAATCAGTGCTGCAATTCTGCTGAAATTCAGGCTTAACTGGCACATGGACAAACCAGAGGTTTAAGTCTCAGTTACATATTTTTATAAAGTATAATGCTAATTATATGTTCAAATAAAAGAGACAGAAGAGCCGTGTGTAGAGAACCTATAAATGAGTCTAACTCTGTTACACTGGAGAGCATAAATTCCAAAGTAAGGCACACTGACAGGGTGCTGAATTCTTGATCTGTTTGCCCTGCTTATAGTTTCTGGATGTCTCTAGAGCCCTCAGGAGCTCCACTATTTGAGGCACTGTTTACTGTGGCAGTCAATGAGACCCTGCTGAGACTTGCATAAGCATAACCTCTGGGATGACCTCCTGACTCTCTTTGAAATCTCTTAGCCATAAGATCTCATTTGTATTTATAATTTCCCCCTTTTCATCAACGTCTTTTTCCAGATGCACTGCTATTTGGTGTTTGGTAATAATCCCTTGGTGCCAAGGAAGTTCATCCCTAGGAGCCATGTCCCACACCTAGGTGAAGGTAGTATGTTTATACGCTGAGTTTAGCTTAGAGAGAGGCCACATTTAAGCAACAAGGAGGCTTTCAGGAGGTAACTCTTAGGCAGTAATAATACTAGGCTAAGTTTCAATTTCACAAGAAAAGATTTGTAAGTACAATCATCAATATCAAGGGCCTGGCCTAATGGACTGTTTTCCTTCACTAGGCACTGCCCTTGTGCTCACAGGATTCTTCCTGTTCTATTAGAGAATGTAGCAGAACTCCCCAGGATGGGAATTCAATAGTCTTTCAGTTATTGTGTGGCTTTCCATCCACTGAGATAATGCCCCATGAACACTTGAACACATTCATATGCCTTAGAGGTATGCCCCAGGTTAACCCCTTCCCATGCATCCCCCCATCACCGACACCCTTCATCAGTGATCCTCTCCTGCCACTTATGTGACCCTTCTGTGATCCACAACCTCTCCAAATATGAAGCCAACAAAATAACCAAATAAAATTAATAAGAAAATGAAATAATAATTAAAAAAATAACCACTAAAATACAAAAAAATTGTTTTAAATTTGAAATAATGAAAAATAAAAAATAATTAGACATTGTGTCTTTCATCATTGTAAGGTCTGTTGTCTTGTATGTACAGTGACATTTTCTTCCATATATTCCCCTAGTGTCTTATTTTTTTCATTTCATCTTCAAAGAAGCTTTAGGATACAGAAAAGTCACATAGAGAATATCAGTGATTCGCATATACCCAATGTCCTCCCCCTTTCCCCCTCTCCCCTATTAATAAAATTTTACATGCGGATGGTACATTTGTTACCACTGATGAACAAATATTGAGGCATTGCTACTAACAATGGCCCATGGTTTACATTATGGTTTACATTTTGGATAGTACACTTTTATAGATTTTGAAAAAATTTGAAGTGACCTGTATCTGTTATTGCAAGATCATACTGAACAATTACAATGCCCTAAAAAAGGCCTATGTCCCATCTATTCTATTTTTCCCTCCTCCTCCCCCTCGGAACCTATGGTAACCACTAAGCTTCAATTTTTGAAGAATGAGATTCAAAGTTACTTGCAATAATATTGAGGGTTTGACATATTCTTCTGATTTCTTTTATAAGATAGTGTCTATGTTCTTGAAGGATTCTTGTTCCTCTAATTGAGAACATAGCAGGACTCCTCAGGATGGGAGTTTGATATTTTCTTGTTTATTGTGTGGGTCTCCACCCAATAATATAACACACTATGATAAGATGAACACTTGCATATTCCATAGAAGATTGCCACAGGTCTGCCCTGTCCCACATACTCCCCATATCCAACACCCTACAACAGTAAACCTCCCCTGCCATGTTTACCAAAAGACCATTCCCAACATTGTTTTTTTTGGGGGGGGGCAGGAATATGTCTCATTTATTTATTTATTCTTAATTTTTATTTTTTAAAAGATACTTAGATTACATAAATGTTACATAAAAAATATAGGGGATTCTCACATGCCCCACTCCCCACAGCTCTCACACTTTCCCACATTAACAAGATCCCTCATTAGTGTGGTACATTCATTGCAATTGATGAACACATTTTGGAGCATTGCCACTAAGCATGGATTACAGTTTACATTGTAGTTTACGTTCTCTCCCACACAATTCTGTAAGTTATGAAAAGATATATAATGGCCTGTATCTATCATTGCAATGTCATTCAGGACAATTCCCAAGTCCCAAAAATGCCCCTGTATTACACTTGTTTTTCCCTCTTCCTGACCTCAGAACTTCCAGTGATCTCCACAGCAATGGTATAATTTCTTTCATTGCTAGAATCACAATGAGTCTATAGTAGAATACCAGTACGTCTACTTTAGCCCATAGTACTTTCCCCAATCCTGAGGATTCTGGGATGGTGATGTCCATCCCACCTCAAATTGAGAGGGGGCTTCATAGCCCACAGGGCTGATAGATGAGGCTCTTTTGCTTCCATTGTAGACTCTTTCGGTTCCTCGGTATGGTTGTTGTCCATCATCACCTCCTTGTTATTTGTCTTGAGTGAGACCAATGAACAAGAGAGTAGGTGTTGCAGCTCCATTGAGGTTCAGGGCCCAGATGGCACACGAACAACCCAAATATTTTAGTCTCTTGGACATCCACCTACCAACTCTAGTACTAATTATAGGTTCAATTAGAAGAACAGAAGAGCCATGTGTAGGGAAAACACAACAAAGTCCAACTCTGTCACACTGAGGAGCATAAATTCCAAATAAGGCCCACTGGCAAGGCACCTAACTCCTGAGCTACCTGCCCTGACTACAGTGTCTGGATGTCTCCAGAGCCCTTAGGAGCCCCGCTATTTGGGGTAGTATCTACTTTGGCAGTCAATGAGATCCTGCTGAAATGTGCATAAAGTATAACCTCTGAGATGACCTCTCAGCTCACTTTGAAGTACTTATATTAGCCATATTTTTGTTACATGTATATATGTCACATCTTGTTTTTATTTCTTTTTTTAAATCTTTTTAGTTATTCTTACTAATAAGCTTCCTTATTAAACTCTCCTCCAAACCTCTCTTTCCTGTGTTTTCCCTTCAACTTGCAGATGTCCCTTTAGTCTTTCTTGAAGGGCAGTTTCCTTGTCAGCAAACTCGTTTAATTTCTATTTATTCATGAGTATTTTGAATTCTCCCTCATTTTTGAATGCCAGCTTTGTTGGATACAGAATTCTTGGCTGGAAGTTTTTTTCTTTTAGCACCTTAACTCTGTCATACTTCTGCCTTCTTGCCTCTATGGTTTCAAATGAGAAATCAGCACTTAATTTTGTCGAGGTTCCCTTGTATGTCATGGATCTCTTTTCTCTTGATGCTTTCAGTATTCTCTCTTTGTCTTCAGCATTGGACAATTTTCTAAGTATATGTCTTGGGGTAGGCTTGTTAGGATTTATAATGTTTGGGGTGTGCTGCACTTCCTGGACACGTATGTCCATGTCCTTCAAAAGAGTTGGGAAATTTTCAGCCATTATTTCCTCCAGCACTCCTTCTGCCCACTTTCCCTTCTCTTCTCCCTCTGGGATGCCTATAATGCACATGTTTTTGCATTTTGTGTTGTCATTCAAATCCCTAAGTCCCTGATGGGGATTTTTAAAAAATCTTTTTATCTATCTCTTCTATTTTCTGTCTGATTTTAGAGGTATTGCCTTCAACATCATTGATTCTTTCCTCTGCTTGTTCAAATCTGCTCTTATGTGCTTCCAGTATATTTTTGATTTCTTTCAATGTGCCGTTCATCACTATTAGATCCATTATCTTTTTATGCATTTTTACAATTCCTTCAGTATGTTCCCCCAGTGTCTTCTTAATATCCTTTATCTCTTCTTTCACTTCATTAAGTTGATTCATGATATTTGTTTGGACATCCCTGATTAGTTGTTCCACATTCTGCATCTCCTCCTGTTTTTTAGTTTGTTAATTAAAGTGGGTCATGTCTTCCTGTTTCTTAATATTGCTTTTAATTTTTTATTGTTGTCTAGACATTTGTTTATATTGATGGAGATATTACATTTGTTAACTTCTCTTTCTACTCTAGGGTTTTATTTTGTGTTTTTTTTTTTTTTTTTTTTTTTTTTTTTTTTTTTTTGGCGTGTGTAGTAAGGTTCTTTTTTGACACTGGGTTCCTCTTATTCTCTATCCTTGTGATTGTCTGTGGTCCCTTCAAAAAAATATTAGGATCAGAAAAAAGGAAAGAAATAAGAAGTGAAAAAATAATAGTAATAATAATAAGAAAGGTAGAAGAGGAACTGTACAAGAGTTAGGAAAATGGAGCATTCCCCAAGAGTGGGAGGGTTCTGGCAGAGGATCAAGAGGGGTTTCCTTTTTGTGGATTTGGCTGCCTGGAACCCCTTGCAGCTTTGGGGAACAAAATAGCTGGCTTGAAGCAGCACCAGGCTGAGGGGAGTGGCGAATCTGCTGAGGAAGGTTGATCTACTTAGCTTCCCAGGGATATGCCCCAACTCCTGCCAGCAACCCGGTGAGAGGGAACATTCTCTGAGAGTGGGAGGGTTCTGACAGAAGATGGAGAAGGCTTTCCTTTCTGTGGGTTTGGTTGCCTGGACCCCCTCATAGCTTTGGGGAGCAAATAAGCCAGCTTGAAGTGGCACCAGGCTGAGGGGAGAGGAGAATCTGCTGAGGAAGCCTGATTTACTTAACAACCTGGTGATACTGAGGCTTGGCTCCAGAGGGGGCGGAGTCAGCCAATTTTATCATTCTGCACTGACAAGCATCGGAGCTTCAGCTCCCCTGGGGAGGCCAGGAAGTGGGAAGCGCTTGATTAGTTTCCATGAGCCTATTTAGGGTTCCCTCGGTGAGTGGGTGGTCTAGAAGAGGCCTTCTTTTGGGTCCCTTATTTTGCCAAAAAAAAAAAAAAAGTCACTTAGAAAAATTTTTTTAACTTAGTTTAATCGCTAAAATCTGCCTCAAAATCTGCAGATAGAACCTTGCAGGGCAATTGATTGATGAACACAAGCAGGCTGAGAGGTTCCACAAGGGCCCAAGAAGGAATACTGTTCTTCCTTAGCTTTGTTTGACTGCTTACTTGTGTGGTTGTTTGGTTTTTCTTTGTTTATTTGTTGTTTCTTGCTTTTCTTTCCTCTTTCCTGCCCCACCTTTTTTTCTTTTCCTTTTTTTAAATTAGTTGCTGCTAGCTTGTCTCTTCTTTGCTGTGCTTCTTCTTCCGTGATTTCCCACTCTCTGTCTATATTGATTTTGTCTCCCAATGCTATCTCTTTTCTTTCCTTCATCTTTCTGCCTTCTGCTTTCTGTTGTGGTTCTTACATGCCACCTTTTTTAATTAGCCCACAACTTCAAGGGTGTCAATTTCTGTTCTATCTATTCTGTTTTCTTCTTTTATTATTATTATTAACTTTTACTTTTTAGCCCTTTCTTTACTCTTTCTCTCTCTCCTCATCATTCTGGCCTTCTAAATCATTATATATATTTTCCTCTATTTGGTTTCCCAGTCCATTATAGGTACTCCACCTTTTTTTTCCTTTTACTCTACACTGCCTACATGAGTTAAATATTCATTTTACTAAGTCTTATACGGCCCTTCTTCTAACTTTTATCAATATTACTATTATCCTTCTTCCTTTCTCACATCTTTCTATTCCTCTGGCCCTAATCTTTTGCCTTCAAGGGACCATAGAATGAAAGGAAATAAAATAAGAAGAACAAAGTGTCAAAGAGAAAACTTAACACATACACAGAACCACCAGCTAAATAAAACCCTAGAGCAGAGAGAGAAACTAATCAACTGAATAACCCCTCAAGATAAAATGATGACTAGAGGGCAACAAAAAATTACAAACCACACTGAGAAATAGGAAGACATGGACCAGTCCAATGAACAAACTAAAAGCCAGGAAGAGATGCAGAACATTGCACAACTAATCAAAGCTTTCCAAACAAATATCATGGACCAACTTAATGAAGTGAAGGAAGAGATTAAGGATATTAAGAAGACACTGGAAGTACATACTGAAGAAATTGTAAACATACATCAAAAGATAACAGATATGTTGGTGATCAATGGCACAATCCAAGAAATCAAAAAGACGCTGGATTCACATAACAGATTTGAACAGGCAGAAGACAGAATTAGTGATGTGGAAGACAATCTGAAATCAAACAGATGGTAGAACAGATAAACAAAATGATAGAAAAAATCCAGCAGGGACTCAGTGATTTAACTGACAACACAAAACACACAAACATATGCATTATAGGCATCCCAGAAGGAGAAGAGAAGGGAAAGGGAACAGAAGGAGTGTTGAAGGAAATAATGGTTAAAAATTTCCCAACCTTATTGAGAGAGATGAATATACATGTGCAGGAAGCAAAGCACATCCCAAATAGTATGAATCCCAACAGGCCAACTCCAAGACATATACTCCCAAGGATAAGCTTCCTTGGCAATGAGGGATTAATACCAAGTGCAACTGGCAACACATCTGGAAAAAGACCTTGAATAAAAGGGGGAAACGGTAAAGACAAATGAGTTCTTATGGCTAAGAGACTTCAAAGAGAGTCGGGAGGTCATCCCAGAGGTAATGCTTATGCACACCTCAGTAGGATCTCATAGAACACCAAAGTGGATATCACCCCACACAGAGGGGCTCCTGAGGGCTCTGGAGACACCCAGGTCCTATATAAGGAGGGATAGCTCCAGAGATTGATGCCTTATCAGTGGACTCTACTTTGGAATCTGTGTTCCTGAGAGTGACAGAACTGGACTCAAATAAGGCCTCCCTGCACATGGTCCATCAGTTCCTTCTATTCAAACCTTTATGTGGTACTGGAATTTGTAGGTATACTTCCAGAGACTGGAGCCTTTGGTCTGCCCATGTGCCAGCTGTGCCTGGAATCTCGGTGGAGCTGCAACTCCTACTCTACAGCTCAATGGACTCACTCAAGACACCTGGCGAAGAGATGATGATGGACAACGGCCATCCCAGGGAATGGAGAGAGTCTGCAGCTGCAGGCAGGATAATCTCATCCATCTTATCCATGGGATATAAGCCCCCTCTCACTTGGAGGTGGAGTGGACATCACCATCACAGACTCCTCAGGACTGGGGGAAGAGTTATGGACTATAGTGGACTTAATGGTATTCTGTTGTAGACATATTGTGTTTCAAACATTGGAAGAAATTACAACAGTGAGGTTGAGTCAGTGGTCACTAGACGCTTTCGGAGCAGGGAAGAGAAGAACAGTTGTAATACAAGTTCTCAGGACTTGGGAATTATCCTGAGTGAAATTACAATGACAGATATAGGCCATTTTACATCAGCATATAACATGCAGAACTGTGTGGGAGAGAGTGTTGTCTACAGTGTGAACTATGGTCCATGCTTAGTGACAAAGCCCCAGGATATGTATATCCATTGCAGTTGATGTGCCACACTAATGAAAGATGTTTATGTGGGAGGTTGTGGCAGGTGTGGGAGGTGGGGAACATGGGAATCCCTGTAATTTTTGTGTAACATTTATGTAATCTAAGCATCTTTTAAAATATTGAAAAAAAAAAGAGTTAGGAAAATGAATAAGTAATATGAGTAAAAATTCATAAAAATACAAAGGAATATGGATAAAAATGGTGGAAGAGAATAAATGAAGCAAGAAACAAAATAGAGAAAAAAATAGAGTGAATTAAAAGGCTGGAAAGATGAGAAGAGAGGAAAAGAAAGAAAAAAAAAGAGAGAAATAAAAAGTGAAGGCCGAACAAGAAGAGGTGGAATGAAAGAAAAGAAAGAGAAGATAGAAAAATGAAGGAAAGCATAGAAATAAAGTAGGTAGAAAAAAATTAGTAAAAGACAAACGTGAAACAAGAAAAGGGCAAGACAACAATCAGGAAACAAAACAAAACAAAACAACAACAACAACAACAACAAAAGCCCAGGAAAATTAACCTTTCCTTTTAGTCCCCTAATGAGCTTCTCAGGCTGCCTGTACTCAACAATCAATCACCCTGCAGCCTGCCCTCTGCAGGTGATGTACCCGGTTTTAGCAAATAAAATAAAGAAAAAGAAAAAGAAAAAGAAAAAAGGAACTGACAATTTAATTAAAGGAATTTACAGAAAATATGACTAAAGTAATAAAGGATGTTAAGAAGACACTGGGAGGGCATAAAGAACAATTTGGGAGTCTGGAAAGAAAAGTAACAGACCTTATGGGAATGAAAGACATGATGGATGAAATTAAAAATGCATTAGACACGTAAGAGCAGATTTGAAATGTTTGAAGACAGAATAAGTGATTTCAAAGACAGAACATCTGAACTGGAAAAGATAGGAGAACAGAAAGAGAAAATGGAAAAATTGGAATAGAGTCACAGGGAATTGAATGACATTGCAAAACACACAAGCATTTGCATATTTGGTGTTCAAGACGGAGAAGAGAATGGAAAAGGGCAAAAAGAATATTTGAGGAAATAATGACTGAAAACTTCCCAACCCTTATGAAAGACATAAATATCAATATCTAAGAAGGACAATACACCCCAAATAGAATAATAGACCTACCCCGAGACACCTAAAATTCAGAATGTCAAATCTCAGCATTACAGAGAGCATTCTGAAAGCAGCAAGAGAAAAGGAAATCATCACATACAAGGGAAACTCGATAAGATTAGGTGCCAACCTCTCATCAAAAACCATGGAGGTGAAGAAAGTGGTATGATGTATTTAAGGTACTGAAAGAGAAAAACTGCCAGCCAAGAATTCTGTATCTGGCAAAACTGTCCTTCAAAAATGAGGGTAAGTTTAAAGTCTTCACAAACAAACAAAAACTGATAGAATATGTTACCAAAATACCAGAATTTCAAGAGATATTAAAGGGAGTGCTTCAGCCTAAAAAGGAAAAACAAGGGTGAGGGATTTGGAGAAGAGTTTAGAAATGAAGATTATTAGGAAGGGTAAACTAAAGGGTAAGAAGACAGGCAATAGAACAATATGACAACAGAGACCTGAAGGACAAAATGGATGAAGTATTGCCTTTACAGTAATAACACTGAATGTTAATGGATTGAACTTCCCAATCAAAGACAGAGACTTATAGAATGGATAAAAAAATATGAACCATCTATATATTGTCTATAAGAGACCCACTTCAGACGTAAGGACACAACCAGGTTAAAAGTGAAAGGTTGGGAAAAGGTATTCCATGCAAATAATAACCAAAAAAGAGCTGGACTAGCGATACTAATATCGGAAAAATAGATTTTAAATGCAAAACTGTTATAAGGGATGAAGAAGGTCATTATATATTAATAAAAGGGGCAATTAAACAAGAAGAAATAACTATACTAAATATTTATACACCTAACTTGAGTGCCCCAAGATACATGAGGCACACACTGGCAAACCTGAATGGAGAAATAGATGTCTCTGCAATAGTAGTTGGAGACTTCAATACACCACTTTTGGTATTTGGTAATCACATATCTGATAATATTTTGATATCCATGTTATACAAAAAGTTCATACAACTCAACAATAAAAAGACAAACAACCTGATTTAAAAATGGACAAAAACTTGAACAGACAATTGTCAAGAAATTCAAATGGTGAAGAAATACATGAAAAAATGTTCAACATCACTAACCATTAGAGAAATGAAAATCAATACTACAATGTGATATCATTTCACACCTATTAGACTGGGCACTATTAAAAGTCAGCAAACTGTAAATGTTGGAGAGGGTATGGAGAGATAGGAACATTTATTCACTGTTGGTAGGAATGTAGAATGGTACAGCCACTGTGAAAGACTGTTTGGAAGTTCCTAAGGAAGGTGAATATAAACATGCCAATACCTTTACTAGGTATATATCCAGAACAATTGAGAGCAAAGATATGAACAGACATCTGCACACTGATGTTCATAGTGGCATTATTCATGATTGCCAAAAGTTGGAAACAATCTAGGTGTCCATCAACTGATGAATGGATAAACAAATTGTGGTATATAAACACGATGGAATATTATGCAGCTGTAAGAAGAAATGAAGTCGTGAAGTATATGACAACATGTATGGACCTGGAGTACATTATGTTGAGTGAAGCAATCCGAACACAAAAGGGAAAATACTGTATGACTGTACCATTATGAACTAAATATATTGTGTAAACTCATGGAGTTAATAATTAGAATATAGGTCACCAGAAAATAGAATGTGGTTAGAGAATGGAAAACTGAGGTTTAATCTGCGCAGAATTGATAAAAAGTTTGTTTGTAAATCTTTGGAAATGAATAGAAATGGTGAAAGCATATCATGATATATGTAACTAGCATTGCTATTGTATGGTTATGACAGTGGTTGAAAGGGAAAGTCTAAGGTCATGTATATTACTGGAAGGAAAGCTAAAAACCATAACATGGTACTGTATATGACAGTAAAACCTCATGTAAAACAAAAAACAAAAGAAAACAAAAAACAAAAGTTAGTTCTTTGAGAAGATCAATAAAATGGACAAACCCTTAGCTAGACTGACAAAGTAAAAAGAGAGAAGACACAAATAATTAAAATCAGAAATGAGAGGGGGGCATTACCACTAACATCACAGAAATAAGAGAGATCATAAAAGGATACTATGAACAACTGTAAGCCAAAAAACTGGACAATGTAGATGAGATGGACAAATTCCTAGAAACACACGACCAACCCACACTGACCCTAAAAGAAATATAAGACATCAAGAAACCAAAAACATGTATCCTTTTTTTTTTTTTTTTAGGAGGTACCAGGGATTGAACCCAGGACCTCATTCGTGAGAGGTAGGTGCTCAACCACTGAGCTACACCCGCTCTGCCCAATCACAAGTAAAGAGATTGAAACAGTCATCAAAAACTACCCAAGGAGAAAGAGGGTGTGTTGAATTTTTCTTATTAATTGGAGATAATAATAGACTATAGGAAACTTTTTTTTCACACAAAAAATGAATCTTTATAATTTTCATTTTAAAAAACAATGTTTTTAAATGACCCGAATATTTAATCAGACTTCTTTCTACCATACCAGATAACTTGTGTAGTCCATCTCTTTGCTGGTTTTAGTAAAAAAAAAACCAAACCTAAACAAAACAAACAAACAAAACAAAACAAAACAAAACAAAACAAAAAAAAAAAACAAGCTCTACCCACACAGCTTTTTTCTTTTTTAATTTTAAAAGAATGTGAAAAAACTAAGATCATTTTACATATAAAGACTCAACTATATTTTATTTTAAGCTTCCAGTTTCTCCTGAATTTCAGTTAGTTCTGTAGTTGAAGCAATTTATGCACAAGGCCTACATCTCAACACTTGAGTAAATAATCATTAACTGCTTAGTATCAGACATGGCAAATATCAAGTGACAGTAGATTATCAACTTATGAACTCATTCCCTCTTACATACCTTCATGGCCTCACAGTCAAAGGTCAGCAGGAAGCTCAGTAAGCACCTATGTGGTGACCTCATCCATCATCTTGTTTCACCTGGAAACAATTTTCAGTTTATTTACTATACAATTAGACATTCATTGTTTTGTACTCAGCTAGCTTTGGTTTAATGTGCCACTGCTTTGTCTTTCTGTTACACATATAGTTGTTTTATTTACAATATATGCCATGCCATTTTGTTTTTTATTTTGCTTGCTTGGTTGAGTAAATTTGCAACACTGAAATATTTGAGGTAATAGTTGTTAAAAACAATATCAGTGTTTGATCCAGTTTCATCTTATCTATGTTATACTTGAACATTTTATATGTTTATCAAAGATTGAAAGTAAATATATGAACTAGATCTGTGACATTTATAAGTAATGTTGGCTCTGAACAAACTTTTGAAAACTTATTTGATGAAATTTTGGATGAACTGAAAGTAAAACCTAACTTTTGAAATCCCTGAATGCCTTGGTTCTAAGTATTATCATTCTTTTTTTTTTTTTCCTGTAGGAGATACAGGGGATTGAACACTGCACCTCGTACATGAGAAGCAGGTGCTCAATCACTGAGCTACATCTGCTCCCAGTATTATCATTCTTTATTGAATTTATTTCTTATTAAAATATGTAGCTTTCAAGACATTTTTTTCTGACAGTAGTTTTTTTAGAGTGGGTAGAAGAGAGTTTAGCTTGCATGTTACCATACAGCTGACATGTATTTTTGTCTATTCTTTATTATCTTAGTAGTAGTTTCATGCTATATATGTACCATAACCAACATAAGAAACATGTAAGATAATGTATTTACAGCCATTGTTACAAGTTTATACTGTATTTTTCTATCTCATTTTATATGTATGCTATATAACATTCAAAAAGAATGGTTTCTTGATTGAGAAAAGGATACAAAATGCAAAATCCACAATTTTGATAACTGAAAATTGCCAATTGTTTTGCAAATGGGACCTCTGCAAAATTAAAACTTTTGTACCTCAAAGGACTTTGTCAAAATTGTGAAAAGGCAGCCAACTCAATGGGAGTATGTGTTTGGAAATCACATATGTGATAAAGGTTTAATATCCATGATATATAGAGACACTGCAATTCAACAATAAAAAGACAAACTACCTGATTAAAAAATGGGCAAAGGACTTGAATAAACAATTGTCCAAATGGTGAAAAAACACATGAACATATGTTCAATATCACTAGCAATTAAGGAAATGCAAATCAAAACTACAATGAGATATCATTTCATACTTATTTGAATGGCTACTATTAAAAAGTCAGAAATCTACAAGTGTTGGAGAGGATGTGGAGAGAGAGGAATGCTTATTGACTGTTGGTGGGAATGTAGAACAGTACAAACAATGTGAAGGACTCTTTGGAAGTTCCTAAGGAAGTTGGATATAGACTTGCCATGTGACCTGGCAATACCATTACTAGTTATATACCCAGAAGAACTGAGAGCAGAGACACAAACACACATCTGCACACCGTTGTTTATAACGGTGTTATTCACAATTGCCAAAAGATGGAAACAACCTAGGTGTCCATCAACTGATGAATGGATAAACAAATTGTGAGTATACACGCAATAGAATATTATGCAGCTGTATGAAGAAATGAAGTCATGAAGCATATGACAACATGGATGGACCTGGAGGACATTATGTTGAGTGAAGCAATCCGAACACAATAGGACAAATACTGTATGATTGTACTATTATGAGCTAAATTTATTGTGTAAACTCATGTAGTTAATGATTAGAATATAGTCACCAGAAAATATAATAGGGGTACAGAATGGAAACCTGAGGCTAATCTGTGCAGAATTGGTTAAAAGATTGTTTGTAAATCTTTGGAAATGAATAGAAATGGTGAAAGCACAACACAGTGTTTGTAACTAGCAGAGCTATTATATGCATATGACAGTGGTTGAAAGGGAAAGTCTAAGGACATGTATATTACTAGAAGAAAAGCTAAGAAATGTAACATGGGACTGTATAACAGTGAAACCTCACGTGAAATATGAATATGGTTAATTTTGCATATATAATACTGTTTTTACAAAATATAAATACAAATAAACTAGAGAGATGGAAACAGAATAGCAGCTATGTATGGCAGGGGAAGCATAGAAAGATTGAGAGGTGATGAGATTTTTTTTTTGCTTTTGTGTCTGTTTTTTGTCTATCATTATTATTATTATTATGGGAATAATGAAAATGCTCTAACAATGATTGAAGTGATGAATGCACAACTATGTGATTATACTAAATATCTTGATTGTACACTTTGGGTGGATTTATGCTTTATTAATATGTATCAATAAAATTGATAAAAAACGAAAAACAAAAATCTGTGTCTCATGGTATCAGTGTGAGCAATAAACAACATTACACATAAAAGAAAAGAAAATGAAACAATATAGTGAAATGAATGGCTTTAAATCAAGGACTCATGTATTCATTCATGTTAAAGTAGAGGATACTTATAAACCTTGATTTCTTCCCCCTACCAAGGAATATTATCTTCTATCTGGATTGAGTTAATACATTCTATGGAGGATGAAAAATCAATCTCTAATGGTGGAATTTCTGGTATTAGCCCATACAGCGAGAGAGGTATGTTATTGTGCAGGGATGGGAGGAGGGTTGAAGAGCTTCTTAATTCTCCTAAATTAAATCAAGTAGGCAATTGCCTTCTCTGCCTCTAAGTGCTTAAAATTTTGATGTAGAAGAAAGAACAATAGTCTTTGCTGACACATATTGAGATTGCTTTGGAAATGGACTTGTTTTGGAAATTAATTTTGGGGAACTAGGAAGACTTTCTAGTTTCTTTAAAGCAGCTATGAAATATTTATTAAGAGAGAGAAATGTCACCTAGAATACTTTCATTTTTTTTGCTGCAAAGTTAAAATGGAAGGACATTCCTTCAAAAATGAGCATCCCACATGCAAAGGGATTTTTTTTCTTATAGTATCTCTGAGGCCTGGGGCTGACAAGATGAGCTCAGAGAACCTTCTTCTTCCTCAACTACTCTGGCTTATTTTAATTGGGCTTTTTCTGCTGCCTTTGGCAGAGACATAAGGGTTCAGTAATTGAATGCAGTCTGAATTTGACACTTACCATGTGTTCCGTATTTGGAAGAAAATCAACAACTTGACAGCTGCCATTAGTGACATCCCTGAATACACCACTCACCTCAACCTGACACAGAACCAAATTCAAGTCCTTCTTCCCTTTAGCTTCACTAATTTGTCTGCCCTAGACTGTGCTAGAAAAAGATGGCCTAGAAGAAGATGGACTTGTGACTGGAATGGAATTCCATTTGGGAGATTGTTGTGGGGGCCTTTTGGGGACTTGAAAACTTGGCCCTTTTGAATTTAGTAGAAAATAAGATTCAAATTGTGAATAACTCATTTGGAGGCTTATATAACTTGATGACTTTACTCTTGAGCTACCATCAAATTACCCATAGTCACAAAATGTCTTTGTTCCTCTTGTAAAATTGAAATATTTAAACTTATCTTGAAACTTTATAACCAATTTTTCTAATATTCTTGAAGCAATCCAGCATCTTCCATGCTTGGAATACCTTGATCTTCCTAACAATAGCATCATCTCCTTAGACCATAACCCCAAGTTATTGGTCTCCTTGACCCATTTGAGTTTGCAGGGGAACAAGCTAATGAGTTAAATTTTCTGCTTTGTCACTGCCTAATCTGACCACTCTGGATGTTTCTCAGAATGACCCTTGAGTCATCCAGAATGTCTATGTAGAAACTCAGCCCCAGTTGAGGAGCTTGAATCTGAGTGGAAGATTGGTGAATCTGGTGATGCTTTCAGCCAAACATCTGTAGAAACTAAGGGAAATTTACCTCAGCAACCGGGACTTTAGAGTAGTCACTTAAACTTGAACACAGTGTGCCACCTCCTCAGCAAGTTACCCATGTTGGAGGCTTTTGGTTGTTTCAGAAAAATGACACTGATTCAGGGGACATAAAGCACGTTGCTAAGTATATCAGGCTCCTGTCCCTTGACCTGAGCCAAAGCAATGATCTGGTTCACCTCAGTGACAGTGAGTTTGATGCTATGCCCAACCTCCAGATGTTGAATATAAATAAGTGCCTGTGTTCCTTTGTCAGCAACAAGAACGGAAGTGTCCACTAGAATGAGACCTGAGCCACAACAGGTTTAAAAGCTTTCCATATTTTGCATTTTCACCCTTGAGAAGCCTGTGGACTCTCCTTCTCTTCTAGAAACCCATCATACAACTCAATAATATGGCCTTCTATGTGCTGTATTAATTGAAGCTCAACTTGGCTGGGTGCTGGATAGTGAAAACTGACATATATTCCTTTGCTCAGTTTGCAAATATAGAGTTTATACCTTGAAGAAAACAATATTTGGACACTGGGGACCAAAACCTTTCCATTTCTAAAGAAGCTCCCAGGTCTGATTTTCTCCTGGAACCACCTGGAAAGTATAAAGAGTGCATTTTCTGGCCTCGCTTACCTATATAAACTCTACGTGGCATACAATATCTTTTCAAGATTTCATGCAGGCCTTTTCTTGGGATTTGAAAATCTAAAAGTTTTGGATCTCAGTTTTAATAAATTGCATTTGAAACCACGAGGGCCTTACCGTTTCCTGCATTTATGAACTTCAAGTCTCTGAAACAATTCAACCTAGAAAGATAAACACATGGGATTCAGGTTGTTCTGAACAACTTCTTCCAAGGCTTGGAAAGCTGAATGGCTTACAGGAGCTACTCCTAGGAAAAAACCCATGGTATTCCTGGACCACCTCCAATTTGACCCCCTGACTAATGCCACAAAGTTGGATATCTCAGGAACAAAATCTGGAGGCCAAAATATCTAATTAAATACTTCTTTATTCTAAAACTCAAATGACTAAAAATGCTGCATCTGGAAAATAACTTAGGGTCATTGACTTCTGGTGTGTTATCTGGAATCTCTTTAAGATTCAATGACCTAAAAGTTAATAATCAAAGTCATCTGGAGAATCTGAAGTCTCTGATATCTTTTGATCTCTTTGGGAACAAACTTCAACTCTGATAAAGTGTTCTCATGAGTTGGTCAATAAAGACAGCAATTGTCCATATCCTCTACCTCGTGAGCTACACATGTCAGCAGCCGGAGTTTTTTAAATAGATTTTGATGATGTTGTGTGTAATTTTGACCTGGAAAAGGTCTACTTCTATTCCTTTAGTCTTGTACTCACAAACATGGTCTTCTCTTGGTTCAGTGCCCAAATGACTTCTCTATGGTATGGGCTCTACATATTTAGAAGCTTGTACCTGGCCAAATGGCATAGGACAGAGAAGGAATTCACCTATGTTGCCTTTGTCTCTTTCACTGCCACTAAAGAGCAGTGACTATATGAAGAGTTAGTTCCAGCCCTAGAAGAAGATGGCCAGCCCACATTTAAGCTCTGTCTGCAACACTGGAACTTTGAACCATGTATGGACATCTTTGAGAACATCCAGATAGCCATCAACATCAGCTGGAAAACTGTGTGTGTGTTATCAGTAATCACTACCTTCACAGTGAATGGTGTCCGCTTGAAGTACAGCTGGTCAGCATCAAGATATTTTATGAGCATGAAGATGTGATCATCTTGCTCTGCCTGGAAGAGATCCCAAACTATAAACTATCCAGCTACCACCAACTCTGGGAACTTATGAATAGCCATTCATTCATCACCTGGCCAGACAGTGTCCATGAAAGGCCACGCTTCTGGGCCTTTAGGGCAAAATTTTTAGTGGCTGGGGTAGTCAAATGTTCACTTCAATGGACCCTAGCCAGTCCACTCTGTAGTATAAATGACTCCTCTGTGTAAAAACAGGATGACATGTTTTTGGACTGAACTTTTGTTAAAACTGTTAGCAAAAAATCTGAGGGTACATGTGTGGCAAAGTGTGGGTCACTAGTTGGATGTGTGGGAGTTAAATACTATGTTGTAACACGGGGCATTTTTGAGACATTGTAATTGTTCTGTATGATATTGCAATGATGGATACAGGCCATTATACATTTTGTCAAAACCTATAAAATTGTGCGGTGCAAAATGTAAACTGTAATGCAAATTATAGACCCTATTTAGTAGTAATGCTTCAATTTGTGTTCATCAATTGTAACAAATATACCACACTAATGAAAGGTGTTGTTAATGGGGGAAACTGTGGGGGGTGGAGGGAGTGGTGTATATGGGAATACCCTATATTTCTGACACAATATTTATGCAATCTAAGGCTTTTTAAAAAATAAAGAAAATAAATAAATATTACATTGCAACAGGAAATAATATGGAACTACTACATGGGCCATGCAAGAAATAGCACACTTAATTAATTTTCTTTAAATCAAATGATATCTGATTTTGAGTCCCTGTTCTGCTAGGCTGGTGGAAAATTCAATCACTTCAATCACTTCAATCACCCTTAGAGCACCTTCATTATTTCAAAAATAATAATAAAAAACCAACCAACAAATAAGAAAATTCCTCACTTCTCAATCTCTGTATGCTTCCCCCATTGTACTGGTGTTTCTGGCTATTTGATCCAAAGTATATAATCAGTGGCTTTTAGTATAATCACAATGTTGTACATTCATCATCTCAAAAATTTTAGAACAATTTCATTACTCCAAAAAGAAAGACTCCACACCCCTTAGCATTCCTTCCTTAGATCTACATAACCACTAATCTCATTTTTATAAATTGATTTATATTTACATTTCATATAAATGGAATCATACAATATTGTCCTCTGTGTCCGGTCTCCTTCACTTTGTATAATGTTTTTGTTTTTTTTTTTTTGTCTGATATTAACATTTTGTAGTGTTAACTTACATTTGTTCAGCTTCAAATAAAAATGGTCTTATATATGCATTTCTACCCATATTCATGTTTCACATAATATATTTAGTTCATAATAGGGCAATCATACAGTATTTGTCCTTTTGTGTCTGTCTTGCTTCACTCAACATAATGTCCTCCAGGCTCATCCATGTTGTCATAAGTTTCATGACTTCATTTCTTCTTACTGCTCATAATATTCCATTGTGTGTATACTCCACAGTTTGTTTATCCATTCATCTGTTGATGGACACCTGGGTTGCTTCCAACTTTTGGCTATTGTGAATAACACTGCTATGAACATTGGTTTGCAGACATCTATTTGTGTCATTGTTCTCAGTTCTTCTGGGTATATACCTAGCAATGGTATTTCTGGGTCCCACGGCAAGTCTATATTCAACTACCTTAGGAATTGCCAAACACTGACCTGAAATTAATAAGTGAAAATGACTAGGAGACTAAGGCCATTGGGCAGCATACTGATCAATAGCAGTCTAGGAATCCTTAAAACTACAGTGTATGATGTGAGGGGCTGTAGACTAGTAGAAATGTACACATAAGTGCATATATATAGTCCTTCTTGGCAAGATAGATGGATAATTAACAACTTGAACTGGTTTGGTTTTTAAAATGATGAGGCAGTCATGCTAGAGCAGAGACTAAATTACCTATGCAAATTCTGAGAAACCACATGAACAGCAGTGTTCATCCGTGTACTCAGGACCAGCTACATAATTTGAGGGGCCTAGTGCAAAATGAAAATGCATGGCCCCTTGTTAAAATTTTAAAACAAATTTCAAGACTGAGATGGCAGAGCATTAAACCAAAACATAGGCCTTCTAAATGTAGAGCCCTGTGTGTCTGCACTGTTCACATGCCCATGAAGCTGGACCTGTATTGTGACTATCAGCTGGGTGAACAGGCTTTGCCCACACACAACCAAAATCTCTAAGCAGGAAATTTGTGGGTATTTTTGCAAAGCACATATCAATTAATCCAGTAAAGGATAATTATTTCCTTGAACAAAATGATCTTTACAGCTTCTGAGATCTTCTAAGAAAAGAAGTAAAATTGCCCTTGGCATTAAAAAAAATACCATCACCATGACAGTGGGGTTGTTGTCATTGTCATTATTTTAGTCATGGGGGATTGAGAATATAATTCAAGGCATACCCATTAGAAAATGGTTCACCTTATGTCTTAACATGTATCAAATATTAACTTAGCCAGGATATAGGGAAATTCATTTCATAGACTAAATTACTGGAACTCATTTAAGTTCCCAGGCATTTTTAAAAATTTATTGAAGTGAAAGTCACATAGCATAAAATTAACAATTTAACAATTCAGTGGCATTTAGTACATGCATAATCCTGTGCAACTTTCATCACAGGCATTTTAAAATTAAGCCACTGGACCACTAATTATAAAAAAGATATTTGGAAATGATCATGTAGTTAATTTCTCTATCAACCAATCTGAAGTAACAAGAAGTTTAAATTGTAACAGAAAAAAAAAAATAGATGAGAAAAAGAGAAATTTTCCTGCCAGTAAAAGTAGAAACATGTTAAGCTTAATTTATTAAGGGAAACTGAAAAAATTTTCCCTACAAATACTGAAAAAAAGGGAAAATATGTCTATTTGGAATTATGTAGGGTTCACCTGGAGGTTTTTAAGATCACTTCCAAACCAGAGATTTAGGGCCAGTTCCGAATTTGTGGGAAAGGGGTAATGTCTCCACCTACTGAATATATGTCTCCTTGTAACCACAAATCTGCTCTTAAAAATAGGATTAGTGGGAAAACCAGCAAGATGGCAGCAGAATAATGAGCTCCTAGAGTCAGCTCGTGATACAGGGAAGTTAGTAATCACCCAGAACTATCTAAAGCACCTGTTTGGGGGCTCTAGGAGACCAGAAGTACATCCTGGAACATTCTTGAAAGAATGGAAGGAGGAGACTGCCCATCTGTAGAGAAGATTCATAAATAGAGCCTTCCACACCCCGGAGGCTGGTGCCCATCCTCCACTGGCAGCACAAGCTGTCTCAGGAGCTAATCCGTGGCTGGAATTGGAAGCTCCACTTCCCCAAAATTAGGGAGGAGGAGATGGTTGGGCACCAACTTCAGCTACTGTTTAGTAAATTCGGTGGGCTAAAGTATAATCCTAAGAGCAGCTAAAGTTTGAACCTGTCCAAGTCAGAAAGAGGCTGGTAGCTGCCATTTTAACTCTGCCCCTGGCATGAGGGGAAACAGACAGACTGAAAAATCACAGTGCAGGTAGGGACCAGCTTCTTTCCATCCAGATCAGATTGCAGCTCTAGCATGAGCTCCAGTTCCACCTCCAGCAGGGAGGAAGATGGGGAGACCTGCACCAGCCTCTCTGGGAAAATGTAGGCCACACCGCAGAGGCCAGTGATCATCCTACTCTGGCAGCACAAGCCACCTCAGGAGATATTCTGTGGCTGGAATTGGAAGCTCCATTTCCCAAAAACAGGGAAGGAAGAGACGGTTGGCCATTGACTTCAGCTACTGATTAGTAAATTCAGCTGGCTAAAGTATGACTCTAAGAATAGCTTAAGTTTGAACCTGTCTAAGTCAGAAAGAGGCCAGTAGTTGCCATTTTGACTCTACCTCAGCATGAGGGGAAGCCAGGCTGACTGAAAATCATAGTGGTGGTAGGGAATAGCTTATTTCACCCAGATCAGCCTGCAGCCCTAGCCTAAGCTTCAGCTCCACCTCTAAAGGGGAGGAAACTGGTGGACCCTGCACCAGCCTCTCTGGATAATTGCAGGTACATTCGGCAGGCAGACTGAATAGTCGGAAATCTACTGGGGCAGCTGTGGCCATTTTGGATCCCCATGGCATAGATTGCTGTCCACACCTGCAGTTCCATCCCTGCCCTAGGCAGGGGAGAAAGGGGCTTGAAGCTTCATCAGTCTCTCTGGGCAACTACAGTCTAGGCCTGCATGACTTGGATTATTACACACAGCTGTGGTTCTGTCCCTTACCCTGGCAGAGAAGAAAGTTGGGAGAAGCTTCATTGATCCCTGGTGAAATGAGGGCAGCTTGAGCCTCCACAGCTTACAGCACCAACTACATTCTTGGCTCCTACTACACAACCAGCAAGGGAGAAAGGGCAAGAAAACCCTAAACTAAAGAGAGAAACTGCACCCAGAATAAATACATCTAGTAAGCCAGATGTCAAGACGCCAACAAAAAATTACAATCCACACCAAGAAACAGGAAGATATGGCCCAGTAAAAAGAATAAGAGAAGCCTCCAGATGACATAAAGGAGTTGAGATAATTAATCATAGATGTTCAAACAAAGCTCCTTAACAAATTCAATGAGATGGCTGAAGAGATTAAGGATATTAAGAAGACAGTGGGTGAGCACAAAGAAGAATTTGAAAGCATACATAGACAATAGCTGATCTTATGGGAATGAAAGCCACAATAAATGAAATTAAAAATACACTGGAATCATATAATAGCAGATTTGAGGAGGCAAAATAAAGGATTGGTGAGCTTGAAGAAATGGCCTCTGAAAGCGAACATAGAAAAGAACAGATGGAGAAAAGAATGGAAAAAATTTAACAAGGTCTCAAGGAACTAAACAACACCAAGAGACATGCAAACATACATGTCATGGGTATCCCAGAAGGGGAAGAGAAGGGAAAAAGGGGCAGAAGGAATATTTGAAGAAATCATGGTAGAAAATTTCCCAACCCTACTGAAAGACATGGATATCCATGTCTAAGAAGCACAACATACACCCATCCAAATAAATCTGAATAGACCAACTCTGAGACACACAGTGATCAGAATGTCAAATGCCAAAGACAAAGAAAGAATTCTGAGAGCACAAAAGAAAAGCAATGCATAACATATAAGTGATACCCAATAGGATTAAGTGCCAATTTCTCATCAGAAACCATGGAGGCAAGAGGACAGTGGTATGATATATTTAAGATACTGCAAGAGAAAAACTTCCAGCCAAGAATCTTATATCCAGCAAGATTGTCTTTAAAAAATGAGGGCGAGTTTAGAATATTCACAGATAAACAGAAACTGAGAGTTTATAACAAGAGACCAGCTTTGCAGGAAATACTAAAGGGTGTGCTACAGCCTGAAAAGAAAAAACAGGAAAAAGAGTCTTGGAAGAGAGTCTAGAAATGAAGATTATATCAGTAAAAGTAACTAAAAGTCTCAAAAGAGTGGCAAAAATAAAATATGACAGATAAAACTCAAATATTTAGGAACAAACTTAACCAATGATGTAAAGCACTTGTATTCAGAAAACTACAACTCATTGTTAAAAGAAATTTTAAAAAGACCTAAATAATTGGAAGAGAATTCCATGCTCACAGATTGGAAGACTAAATATCTTTAAGATGTCAGTTCCACTCAAATAGATGTACAGATTCAGTGCAACCCTGATAAAAACTCCACCAACACTTTAAAAATAATTGGAAAGAATGATTATCAAATTTATTTGGAAGGGTAAGGGGTCCTGAATAGCCAGAAATATCTTAAAAAGGAAAAGCAAAGTTGGAGGACTCTCACTACCGGACTCTAAATCATATTACCTAGCTACAGTGGTAAAAACAGCATGATACTGACATAAAGACAGAGACATAGACCAATGTAACTGAAATGATGGTTCAGAAACAGACCCTCACATCTAGGATCAAGAGATTTTTGACAAGCCTGTCAAACCCACCCAGCTCAGGCAGAACAGTCCATTCAACAAATGGTGCTGGGAGAACTGGATATCCTTAGCCAAAAGAAGGAAAGAGGACCCCTGTCTCAGACCTTATACAAAAATTAACTCAAAATGGAACAAAAACCTAAATATAAAAGCAAGAACCATAAATCTTCTAGAACAAAATGTAGGAAAATATCTTCAAGACCTGGTGGTAGGTGGTGGATTCTTAAAGGAGATAAGAGGAGGATTGAGATGGACTACTGATGTTTAAAGTATGTAGAAGTTTTAATTAACTTTACTGTAAAAGTGTGGGAGTGTATAAAGTTGATGGTAACACATTATAGTGAGTAACAGCTGGTTTATAAATGGAAATGTGGTTGAAAAGGGCAGTCTAGGGATGTAAAAACCAACTGACTGAAAGCTAGAGAATAATCTAGAGACTGAATAACACAGTAATCTCAGAGGTCTATGAGAATTTTGGTTGATGGTACAGATGCAAGAGTGTCCTTCTGTGAGCTACAGGAGATGTACATCACTATTGCAGGGTGGTGGGAATTTGGATAAGCATGGGAAAAATACAACTGGAATTACCTATGGACTGTGGTTAACAGTAATAATGTAATATTAATACATCTATGCCAAAGATGTATTGTGTTGATAATGGAGGAGTATGGAAAAAGTGTGCCAAATGTATGCTATGGACCTGGTAATAATATGATATTATCTCATAATCTGTAACAAATATGCCACTACAGTGTGGTGTGTTGATAGAGGGGTGTTGTATAGGAATTATGCACATGTGCATGATTGTTTTGTAAGTTTACAACTTCTGTCATAAAATATATTTAAAAAAAATAGTAGGGTAGGTTGGGGGAAAAATACACCAATTGTGAAAAAAGGAATATAGTTAGCAGGAAGATTTTGATGATACTCTTTCATAATTTGTAACAAATGTCTCATAACAATGCAAGATGTTGGTGATGGGTTGACATATGGGACCCCTGCATGATGTTATACATGTTTGCTTTATAAGTTCACAACTTTTACTATACAATTATTGTTTATGTATGTTCACATATAAATTATATAATAATAATAATAGGGTGAGTTGGGGGAAAATACACCAAATATAAGATACTTTGGTTATTATTAATAGTAACATTTTGAGGATGCTCTTTAATCATTAGTTAGAAATGTTTCACAACAATGCAATATATTGGTGGTAGAGTGAGGTATGAGAGCCTTGTATGATGTTATGTATGTTTGTTTTGTAAGTTCACAACTATCACTATACACTTATTGTTTATGTATGCTTATGTATGAGTGAATACTTCAATAAATGAAAATAAATGAAAAAATGGGATTAGTGATTGAGTGACAGGGGTTTAAAAGGCAGAGCCAAAATTATTCCTGGTGGGTTGAGCCCTTGCCACTCACAATGTGGTCCACAAACCAGCAGCATTTGCATCACCTAGAAGCTTGTCAAAAAAGCAGAATCTCAGACCCCACCCCAAGCCTACTGAACCAGAATCTGCATTTTATCAAGATCCCCAGTTGATTCCTATACACATTAGAATTTGAAAAACACTGGGTTAAGCAAGCATCTACACAGAGGAAGTTCTAGGAAGGTTCTCCTATCTTCAAATATTAACTCCTCTTAGGTGACACAGTGATCAAAATTTAATCACTAAAGTTCCAGGAAGATGACCTCAGAGTAGGTTGACAGGGCTCAACTCTCTTACAAAAGCTTTGGAGAAAGGGCAGAATCTATCCAAAGCAGCTGCTTTGGGGATCTGCAGAACAGGTAAAGGCCACACATTGTTCAGGAGGAAGTGGGACTAAAAGATGAAGAGGCTGAACTGAAAACTGTGAGTTACTCCCTCCCACAGCAGAGAATGGTGCCCATTCCCCACCCTAAAGGTGAACAGCTTCAATAAAACCCAGGGCTGATTGTCATCAACTGAGAGGGGAGTGGACGTTTTCCTCCCTGGGAAGTGTGAGGGTGAAGAAGAGGGATGAGTGTGGTTTCTCTTCAGTGAGTTTAAACAGCAGGGCCTGGCATTGAATTCTGGCTCTAAAGGGCCTGGAAACACCAGTCTGAAGAGGTTGGAAGAAACACCTCTGTGGACAGTTTGCTGAAGAGTACCATCAGCTAGCAGGTTAGGAAAGTGAAGGGAAAAAAAGGCTTTTTGGAGTCTCTCTTGTCCCCATCATCAGACCCCTTTCGATCTGGTCTGTTTAAATAACTGGGGCAATTTTAAAGATATAGAATAAACTGAACTAAAAATCAAAGAAGAGCTGTGTAATAAAACCACTCAATAGTAAAATCTTAGGTGAAAGGGAGAAATTGGCCATCAGATTAAACTCACCAGCATAATCAGATGCCTAGAAATCTGCAAAAAATTACAAGCCATACTAAGAAACATGAAGATATGGCCCAGTCAAAGGACAAATTAAACTTAGAGATGAAACTCAGGATTTGAGACAACTAATCAAACATATACAAACAAATCTCCTAAATCAATCAGGGAGTTGAAGGAAATTTGGCTAAAGAGATAAAGGATATTAAGAAGACACTAAGAATAATTTGCAAGCTTGCAAAGAAAAGTAACAGATCTTATGGGAATAAAAGATACAATGGATGAGATTAAAAAATACGTTAGAGGCATACAACAGCAGATTTGAAATGGCCAAGGAACATATAAGTGAATTAGAAAACAGAGCATCTTAACTTGAAAAGATAGGAGAACAGACAGTGAAAAGAATGGAAAAAATTGAAGAAGCTCTCAGGTAATTGAATGACAGCATGAAACACACAAACATATGCGCTATGGGTGTTCTGGAAGGAGAAGAGAACAGAAAAGGAGCAGAAAGAATATTTGAGGAAAAAAATGGCTGAAAATGTCCCAACCCTTATAAAAGACATAAACATCAATACGCAAGAAGGACAATGTACCCCAAACAGAATAAATCCAAATAAACCTACTCTGAGACACTAACTATTCAGAATGGCAAATGCCAGAGATAAAGAGAGGATTCTGAAAGCAGCAAGAGAAAAGCAATTCATCACTTCCAAGGGATGCTCAATAAGACTGTCAATCTCTCATCTGAAACTATGGAGGTGAGAAGGCAGTGATATGATATATTTAAGACACTGAAGAAAAAGAAACTGCCAGCCAAGAATTCTTTATCCAACAAAACTGTCCTTCAAAAGTGAAGGTGAGGGGGCAGATGTGGCTCAAAAGGTTGGATGTCCGTCTCCCATATGGAGGGACCTGGGTTTGATCTCTGGGACCTGCCGGTAAAAAAAAAAAAAAAAAAAAGAAGGTGAGTTTAAAGTTTTCACAGATAAAAAGAAACTGAGAGAGTTTGTCACCAAAAGACCAGAGTTACTAAAGGGAGTGCTGCAGCCTAAAAAAAGATAGAAGAAAGAGGCTTGGAGAAGAGTGTAGAAATGAAGATTATTAGTAATGGTAACTAAAATGGTAAAAAGACAAAAAATAGTAAGTTATGACAACAGAAAGCCAAATGATAAAATGGACAAGGTAATAATGCCTTAACAGTAACACCACTGAATGTTAATGGATTGAGCTCCCCAATCAAGAGACACAGACTGACAGAATGGATTAAAGAGTATGAATCATCTATATGATGTCTACAAGAGACTTATCTTAGACAAAAGGATGCAAAATTCTGAAAGTAAAAGGTTGGAAAAAGATATTCCATGTAAACAGCAAACCAAAAAAGAGTGGGCATAGCTACACCTATATTGAAAAAAAAAAATTTTTTTTTTAAAGATTTTATTTATTTATTCATTTATCCCCCCCTTGCTGCTTGCGCTCGCTGGGTCAGCTAACCACGCCGTGTGGGCGGGCTTGCCTTCACCAGGAGGCCCCGGGAACCGAACCCGGGGCCTCCCATATGGTAAACGGGAGCCCTACTGATTGAGCCACAGCCGCTTCCCTAAAAAAAATTTTTTTAATGCAAAACTGTCATAAGAGACAAGGAAGGACATTATATTTTAATAAAAAAGGCAACTCAGCAAGAAGAAATAATAATAATAAATATTTATGCATCTAACCACAGTGCTCCAAAATGCATGAGGCAAATACACTGGTAAAACTGAAGAGAGAAATAGATGTCTCTACAATAATAGTTGGAGACTTCAATACACTACTCTCATCAATGGATAGAACATTTGGACTGATGATCTATAAGGAAACAGAGACCTTGAATAATATGATAAATGAGCTAGACCTAGCAGACATATATAGAACACTGCAGCTCAAAACTGCAGGATATACATTGCTCTCAAGTGCTCATGGATCTTTCTCCAGGGTAGACCATATGTTGGGTCACAAAACAAGTCTCAATAAATTTAAAAAGATTGAAACTATACAAAGGACTTTGTTTGATTTTAATGGAATGAAGCTGAAAATCAATAACAGGTGGAGAACGGAAAAAATCACAAATATACGGAGGCTAAATGACACACTTTTCAACAATCAGTGGGTAGAAGAAGAAATTGCAGGAGAAATCAGTGAATATCTCAAGGTGAATGCAAAGGAGAACACAACATATCAAAAGTTTCTGCCCCATTTATTTGAACCTATCATCAGCACTATAACCGTTAAATATATATCCCAGAGACTTAAAGCTTCCAGATGTTCATATGCCAGTTGAGCCCTGAATCTCAGCAGAGTTGCAGCCAACACCTACTTTCCAGTTCATTGCACTCACCTCAGACAACTAAAAAAGGATGATGATGGACAATGCCCATCCCCCAAAATAGAGTATCTACAACTGCAAGCAACACAGTTCCATCCATATGCCCCATGGGATCTAAACCCCCTCTCATTTGGAAGCAGAGTGGGCATCACCATTCCCAAATCCTTAAGATTAAGCAATAAACAAACATAAGGGGGGAATGCAACTATGGACTAAAGTAGACTTATTATTATTCTAGTAATGGAAGAATTTGTAACATTGATATAAAGACTGTGGTCACCAGAGGTTCTGAGGGGAGGGAAAAGGAAGAATAGTTGTACCATGGGCATTTTTTAAACACTGGAATTGTTCTGCATGATATTGCAATGATAGATACAAGCCATTATACATTTTGACAAAACCTATAAAATTATGCAGTGCAAAGTGTGAACTATGCTTAGTAGCAATGCTTCAGTATGTGTCCATCAATTGTAACAAATGTACCACACTAATGAAAGATGTTGTTAATGGTAGAAAGTGTAGGAAAGGGAGGGAGTGGGATATATGGGAATCTCCTATATATATATTTTGAGATACCAGGGCCTGGAGATTGAACTTGGGCCCTTGTATGTGGGAAGCCAGTGCTCAACCACTGAGCCACATCGTCTTCCCTGAGTTGGTTTTATTGTTTGTTTTGCTTATTTTGTTTTTGTCTTTCAGGAGGCAGGAGCTCAACTGCTTGAGCCACATCTGATCCTCTCCTATATTTTTGATGTAACATTTATGTAATCTAAAGCTCCTTTAAAAATAAAGAAAAAAAAAACTTATGGGGTGCAGTGAAGGCAGTGCTGAGAGGGAAATTTATAGCCCTCAATGCTTACATTAATAAAAGATGAAAGAGTTAAAATAAAAGTCCTAACTGAACACCTGCAGGAACTAGAAAAAGTACAGCAAACTAATCCTAAAGCAAGTAGAAGGAAAGAAATAACAAAGATTAGATCAGAAATAAATGAAATTCAGAACAAAAAGTAACCATAGAAAGAATCAACAAAACCAAAAGTTTGTTCCTTGAGATAATCAACAAACTCGACAAACCTTTAGCTAGACTGACATAGAAAAAAAGAGAGAAGACCCAAACAAATAAAATCAGAAATGAGAGGGGAGACATTACTACTGATCCCACAGAAATAAGAAAGACCATAAGAAGATACTATGAACAACTGTATGCCAACAAATTAGACAACTTAGATGAAATGGACAGCTTCATGGAAACCCATTATCTATCCACACTGAAGTGAGAAGAAATAGAAGACCTCAACAAACAAATCACAAGTAAAAAAATTGAATCAGTCATCAAAAACCTCCCAACAATGAAAAGCCCAAGATTAAATGGCTTCACAGGTGAATTCTACCAATAATTTCAAGAAGAATTAATACTAATCCAGCTCAAATTCTACCAAAAAATTGAAGAAGAGGGAACACTTCCTAACTCATTCTATGAAGCCAACATCACCCTAATACTAAAACCAGATAGAGATACCACAAGAAAATAAAATTACAGACCAATCTCTCTAATGAATATAGATGCAAAAATCCCCAACAAAATACTTACAAATTGAATCCAACAGCACTTTAAAGGAATTATACACCATGATCAAGTGGGATTTATTCCAGGTATGCAGGGGTGTTTCAAAACAAGAAAATCAATTAACAAAATACACCACATTAACAAATCAAAGGAGAAAAATCACATGATCATCTCTATTGACACAGAAAAGGCATTTGACAAAATCCAGCATCCTTTCCTGATAAACAACTTGAAAGATAAGAATAGAATGCATCGTCTTCAACATGATACAGGGCATATATGAAAAACCCTCAGCCTACGTTTTACTCCATGGCGAAAGGCTGAAATCTTTCCTTCTGAGATCAGGAACAAGAAAAGGATGTCCACTCTCACCACTGTTATTCAACATTGTACTAGAAGTTCTATCTAGAGCATTAGGCAAGAAAAAATAAATAAAAAGAATCCATATCAGAAAAGAAGAAGCAAAACTTTCACTATTTGCAGATGACAGGATCCTATATTTAGAAAACCCCCAAAAATGTCAATTAAACTACTAGAACTAATAAACGAATTCAGCAAAGTAACAGGATACAAGAGGAACACGTAAAATTCAATAGTGTTTCTATACACTAGAAATAAACAACTTGAGGAGGAAATCAGGAAACAAATTCCACTTACAATAGCAACTAAAAGAATAAAATATCTAGGAATAAATTTAACCAGGGATGTAAAGGATCTGTATTCAGAACACTACAAAACACTGCTAAAAGAAATTAGAGAAGACCTAAAGAAATGGAAGGACATTCCGTGTTCATGGATTGGAAGACTAAATATCATTAGGGTGTCTATTCTAACCAAATCGATTTACAGATTCAACACAATCCCAATCAAAATTTCAACAGCCTACGTTGCAGAAATGGAGAAGTCTATTACCAAATTTATTTGGAAGGGAAAGGGACCTTGAATAGCCCAACATATCTTAAAATAGAAGTGTGAAGTTGGTGGGCTCACACTTCCTGACTTTAAAGAATATTACAAAGCTACAGTGGTCAAAACAGCAGGTATTGGCATAACAATAGACCTATATATCAATGGGATAGAATTGAGAGTTCAGAATTAGACTCTCATCTCTATATTGAATTGATTATTGACAAGGCTACCAAGCCCACTCAAACTGGCACAAAACAGTCTCTTCAAGAAATGGTGTTGGGAGAACTGGTTATCCATATCCAAAAGAATGAAAGAGGACTCCTATCTCACAATTTATACAAAAATTAACTCAAAATGGATCAAAGAGCTAAATTTGAAAGCCAGGACAACAAAACTCCTAGAAGAAAATGTAGGAAAGCATCTTCAAGATCTTGTGATAGGAGGTGGTTAGTTAGACCTTACAACCAAAGTACGAGCAATGAAAGAAAAAATTGATAAATGGGACTTTCTCAAAATTAAGTGCTTTTGTACTTCAAAGGACTTTATCAAGAAAGTGTAAAGGCATACTACTCAATGGGAGAAAATATTGGAAACCACATGTCTTATAAGGGTTTAAAATCCATGATATATAAAGAGATCCTACAACTCAATGACAAAAAGACAAATGACTCAATTAAAAAGTGTGCAAAAGACATGAATAAACATTTTTCCAAAGAGGTAATACAAATGGCAAAACAACATATGAAAAGATGTTCAAGATCACTAGCTATTAGGGAAATGCAAATCAAAACTACAATGAGGTATCATTTCAAACCTATTAGAATGGCCACTATTAAAAAACAGAAAACTACAAGTGTTGGAGAGGATGTGGAGAAATAAGAATGCTTATTTACTGTTGGTAAGAGCATAGAATAGTTCAGCAACTATGGAAGTCTGTTTGGTGTTTCCTCAGGAAGTTAAATATAGAGATGCCATACGATTTGGCAATTCTACTCAAAAGAACTGAAAGTTGGGACATGAACACACATTTGCACACCAATGTTCATAGCAGTATTATTCACAACTGCCAAAAGATGGAAACAACCCAGGTGTCCATCAATAGATGAATGGATAATCAAAATTGTGGTATATACATACAATGGATTACTATTCAGCTGTAAGAAAAAATGAAGTACTGATACACATGACAACATCGATGAACCATGACATTATGTTGAGAGAAACAAGCCAGACACAAAAGGACTAATATTGTATTATCTCACTAATAATGAACTAAATATAATGAGCAAAGTCATGGAGTTAATAGCTAGAAGATTGGTCACCAGACGATAAAATGAAGATAGCTAATGAAGGATGTTTATGTGGGAGGATGTGGGAGGTGTGGGAGGTGGGGCATATGGGAATTCCTATAATTTTTGTGTAACATTTATGTAATCTAAGTATCTTTTTAAAAATAAAAAAATTATTATTTTTTTTTTAAAAAGAGAGAATGGGGATCTGATGCTTAATTTGTGCAGAATTGGTAATAAGGTTGTTTGTAAATGCTTGGAATTGGATAGAGGTGATGATAGCACATTAGAGTGAATATAATTAACAGCAGCAATAAGGGGGTAGGATTTTGGTTTAAAGGGAAAATTTAGGGTTGTGTATGTCACTAAAGGATGAAACATGGGACTGTTCATAAGGAACTCTGTTGCAGATGATGAGTGTGTTTAATGTGAATAAGTGTGTTCTTCAATGAAGCAGAACAAGTGTACTTTATTATTACAAGATGTTAAAATAGGGTGGTCTGCCAGTGGGTAGAGATTCACACAACAACCGAAAGAGTATTGAATTCCCATCCTTGGGAGTTCTGCCACATTCTCTAATGGAACAGCAGCAATCCCCCAGGTGCAGGGGCAATGAGTAGTTAAGAAGGATGGTCCAATGATGGGCCCTTGATATTGATGACTATGCTTATGAGCCTTTGCTTTTGAAATTGCAACTTAACCTAGTGTTATAGGGTGCCTAAAAGTTACCTCCAGAGAGCCTCCATGTTTCTTAAATGTGGCCTCTCTCTAAGCCAAACTCAGCATATAAATGCATTACCTCCCCCCGCCCCCCAGTGTGGGACATGACTCCCAGGGATGAGCCTCCCTGGTACCGAGGGATTACTACCAAGCATCAGCTGGTGATGCAACTGGAAAAAGACCTTGAATAAAAGGGGGAAAAGGTAAAGACAAATGAGTTTACATGGCTAAGAGACTTCAAAGTGAGTCAGGAGTTCATCAGAGAGGTAATGCTTATGCATTTCTCAGCAGGATCCTCATAGACTGCCAAAGTAGATACTACCCCAAATAGTGGGGCTAATGAGGGCTCTAGAGACACCCAGGTCCTACAGTCATGGCAGATAGCTCTGGAGTTTGGTGCCTTGTCATTTGGGCCCTACTTTGGAATTTGTGCCCGAGTGTGACAGAGTTGGATTCAGATATGACTTCTCTATACATGCCTCTTCTGTCCCTTCTATTTGAACCTATAGTTGGTGCTGGAGTTGATAGGTGCACGACCAAGAGACTTGACTCTTTGGGTTTTCCATGTGCCAGCTGGGTCCTGAGCCTCAACGTAGTTGCAACACCTACTCTCCAGTTCATTGGACTCACCCAAAACAACTATCAAGGGGGTGAGGATGGACAACCACCATACTGAGGAACCGAGAGAGTCTACAACTGCAAGCAAGAGAGTCCCATCCATCAGCCATATGGGATTGAAGCCCCCTCTCAATTAGAGGTGGAGTGGGCATCACCATCCCAGAATCCTCAGGATTGGGGAATAAAATATGGACTAGAGTGGGCTTACTGGTATTCTGCTATAGACTTATTGTGATTCTAGCAATGAAAGAAATTATATCATTGATGTGGAGACAGTGGTCACTGGAGGTGCTCAAGGCAGGTAGAGGGAAAAAGAGGTGTAATATGGGGGCACTTTTGGGACTTGGAATTGTCCTGAATGAGATTGGAACAACAGATACAGGCCATTATATATCCTACCATAACCTACAGAATTGAGTAGGAGAGAGTGTAAACTACAATGTAAACTATAATCCATCCTTAGTGGCAATGCTCCAAAATGTGTTCATCAATTGCAACGAATGTACCACACTAATGAAAGAAGTTGTTAATGTGGGGAAAAGTGGAAGGTGTGGGGAGTGGGGCATATGGGAATCCCTTTTTTTATGTAACATTTTATGTAATCTTTTAGAAAAAATAAAATTATATTAAAAAAAATAGGATGGTATGTAAGCTAATATGCACATAAAGCAAACTATGGATGGTAGTGAATAGTAATATATTAATATTTGATCATCAATTGTTGAAAGAAGAGAATTATCATAAGTGACTTGTTTGACTCCATTTATATAAAATGTAAATAAATTTAGAGATGTAATTACAATAGTGGGTGTATATGGCAGGGGATGGATAGAAGGATTGAAAAGTAATTGCTAAGGGTGGGAAGGTCTTTCTTTTTGGAGTAATGAAAATGCTCTAATATTGATTGTGGTGATGAATGCACAACTCTGTGATTATACCAAAACCCACTGAATGTACACTTTGGATAGATTGTATGATATATGAATATATTTCAATACAATTGCTTAAAAAATTTAATCATTAAATGTTCTTTGGATTTTGCTTCTTGTAATATTTCTTAAAAGAATAACAGTAATGATAATGTAATTTTACATGTGTGTATTACTGTTTTCACAGCACTTTCATGCCTATGAAGTCATTTAATATCTCCATAACTAAACCAATGCACACTAATCATTATACCAATTCTTATGAAGTCATGTCAAAATTCAATGACTTTTGCCTAAAGGCCATTGCAAACGCCAAGGAATAATATATGGGTACAATGAAATTTTGAATAAATTATGAGTGTAAAATAGCCATAAGGTATAAGATTTATGAGATAAAGGAGAACACAGTGAGATATGGCATCTATTTGCAGGGACTGTTTCTCAAGATCAAAGATATTATAAACAAGCATTTAGGCCTTGGTGCAACACTTTACTGAAAATATTTAATAGCCCCTTCCCATTCATTTGTCAGGCTCTCCCGGTTAAGTTGCTCCCCAAAGTGCAAACATTAAATTAAGTGTAAGCCTTTTTTGTCTGGAGACATTAAAGACATGTGTGCTTCTGTACAATGCAGATTTTCAAAATGGAGGCTTTTTCTAAAGTCACAAAATGAGATTTATAGACATTAAATAATCACTGTAAGACTCAATAAAAATCCCAACAAAATTCAATGGTTGTTCAAACCTGATGTATACTGGTATGAATGTAGGAGATGTAAACATAATGTGAAGAGGCAAAGAACCATATAGGCCCTACTTTCAAAGTTCAAAATGACTGAAAGAATAAACCACATAAGGTCTAGAGCAGGGGTTCTTAACAATGGGTCTGTGAGCTTGAATTGAAATTCAAAAAAACATTATTCTTGTGGGGACGTGTTGGTGCAGGTGTGATATATTTATTAAATCATACACAGTATAGTGTAGACTTAGTAAGGGGTCTGTGGTTTTCAGCTGACTGGCAAAAGGGTCCATGGAACAAAAAACGTTAATAACCCCTGGTCTAGAGTGTTCATAGTTCCTGGGATTTTAAGTTCTGTATGATACTAAAAATATACAAGTATTGTGCTGGGTATTTTGGCACCTAATCTCTCAAGATTTCTTATATATTGATAAGATCCTGGTATGGGAATAGATTTAAAGAAGACATATCTCAATACTGCATGATTTCAGGAAAGGGCAATTGTTACAAATGATAAGCCAATTTTAAAAGTTGACCAGCAAGAATCCAAATAGGTGGATTGTAACCCATAGAGGTTGCAATTCTGTCAAACTTGTAGCATGGTAAAACTTCTTTTCAATACTCCTATGGAAGCTTCATTAGATTTATTCACCAACATGTTGGCTAATATGTTTGACCAATTAGGTCATATCTCAAGTTCCACTTCCAAGGCAATAGATAGCATCAGTAAACCCTATTTATTAAATGCAGTTGTTTCTATGACCATTGGAGTCTTTGAAGTGCAGCTGGATTTTAGGACAATACTTCTCCAAATACCAAAGTTGCTTGCTGTTAAAAGCTCCACGCCATTTTTGTCTTATGAACTGTCTTCATATTCTATCTTCATATTTCATTCCACCTTCAATCAATACTAGGGTAACAAGCACTGGAGCTCTCACAAGACCTGCAAGACAATGAACGGCAATGCGGCAACCAGGTTCTTCATGAAACTTAATTTTTACAAGACTTAACCAATCATCAACAATCTGGGTGGATGGTGGTACACGATCATCAAAAGGCCAATCAAGAACATGGATACCTTCTTTCTCCACAAGAGCTATGTCATAAGTTGCTTCACATACTACTATTGTGGTAACTCCAAACTTATGTTCCTCTATACATTTTTCCATATCTATTGGAAGCTGTTTACCAGCTATTATTTTTGTCTGAAGTGTGATTTTTTTCCTTCTCTTCCCAACCTCTTGCAAAAAAAGTAGGTTTCTGCTAATGAATTCAGCAGATATCTAATATTTTACATGCCTCTTGAGCTGCGTAACCTAATATTTGGATACTTGATAATTTGTTTTATTATGTAATTGATAAAATGGTTATGTGTATTAATGTTTGTTCAACCATATATTTATACTGTCTGGGAATGTGTGGTTATAGTTCTGTGGGAAAAATATTTTGTCAGTGTTCACCAGCTTGTAAAAACCTAGTGTGAGAGCTTAATCATCTAAATAAATAATGAAATGCAAAAAAGCCCCACAAACAAACAAACAAACAAACAAACCACCAGCATTTAGTAAAGAGTTTCATTTTTAGACTCAATACCAGGTGCTGTTAGGGCTACAAACATGGCTAAAATATTGTCCCTAGCTAATGGAGTTTACAATCTAATTAGGAAAAGATAACATATATGATGTAAAAAGATAATTAAAATGACAGGCAATAATTAGAAGAGGGAAAGATGGCCAGGAGACAAGGAACACAAAGATATTAGCATAGCAATTGAAAGCATCTTGCTTTGATATCAGCTGACCAGGATTTGCATCGTAGCTGGACCATTTTGTAACAACCCTGTTACTCAATCTCTCTAAACCTCAGTTTCCTCATCTGTAAAATTGGGGTAATTATAATAGCTACCTCTGGGGTGTTTTAAGGATTAAGTGAAATAATGCATAAAGGTCTTAGCAGGATGCTTAGCCCATAAATATTAGCTAAGGAATTCACCTTCCTCCTGATTGAAGGACCTGAGGTAAAAAGAAAGGACTGGGTGTCTGAGCATGGGCTCACTGAAAAGCAGCAGCTAGAAATACAGAGACCACCAACTTTGGTAACTTCTCCATTTGCTAAAAGCCATGCTTAAATGGAGACCTGGGTGATTTCCCCCTTTGAAATCTTTGACGCTACTGAAAACTTTGTATTGAAAGGCAGGATTTCAGTTCATTGCTTGCTCACCTCTACATATTCACAACCTAATTTCTATCATCTAGACTACTTGTGGCTATCCAAGGCCCAAGCCTTCAGCTATTTAGGAGCAGATAGAAGATTTGGGGTCAGTGGGTTGGAGTGGTGTAGAGAAAGAAGATATGTAAGAGGAAGAGTGAAAACAAGCAAAAGTAGCCAAAAATGGTTCCTTGGTAGTCCCTGAACAGCATTGCTACCTAGTGGTTATTTAATAAATCACAATATCTTTTTTTCCCCAAGCTTCTGTCAAAATGTGCAGCCTGGCATCCCAGGGTAACACATTGTATTAGTTTCCTGTGGCTGCTGTGACAAATTACCACAAACTGTGTGACTTAAAACAACAGAAATTTATTCTCTTGCAGTTTTGGAGGCCAGAATGTAACTGAAAAATTAACAAATGTTTTTTTTTTTAATTTAATTTAATTTTTTTATTGTGGGTAAAAATCAAAATTTTCACAATACATACCAACATTTGCAAAATGATATATAAATATTTATGCATATATGTGCATTTGCTTACAAAAATGTTATTTATGTATATATATAAATATATTTTAAGAGGTGCTTAGATACCCAAAATATTACACGGAACCCACTGGGATTCCCATGTTGCCCACCTCCCACACCTCCCACCACATCCCACACAAACATCTCCCACAAGTGTGGCCCACCACCCTCAATGGACTTACACATATGGAACAAATGTGTTTTAATCCAAAAGAAAATACCAATAACTGTTATAGCTTACTGAATTATAGCCTTGATGTATGTTAACCTTTTAAAGCAGCCAGAAGCAGATATCTGTAATTGTGGTAACTCACTGAACTGTAACCCAGATGCCTTGTTTCTTTAATGCTGATGTTATATTTTAAAACCGCATAATTTTTACCTGGTAACTGGACAGTAAGGAGCCAGCTTGTTACTGGTCCTGCTTATATCCACTTACCTTGATTTGCAACCCCTTTGCACATAGCCCCTTGAAGCTGAGTGCCCTTGAATTGTTAATTAACATGAATCAGTCCAGAACTAACTACCCCAAATTCCTAAGTTATTTTACTAGACCAAGGCAATTCTAATCAGAGTTGGCCCACCTGACATGCGCAGTAATCTAAATCTTAAATTTCAAGTAAACTAAGCATATAATCAATCTGTGTATGCTCAGTAATTAGACTATCTCTACCCTAATCCTTTATTCTAAGCCTGCCTGCCTCTGTTTGGATTCTATAAAACACTAGAAGTTTCTCCAGTTCGGTGAGACAGATTTATAGCCAGTAGACCTTCTGATCTTCTTGCTTTGCAGTTAGCAATAAACTCACTCTTTAAAACTCTGGTGTCACATAATTGGCTTTTCTGTGCACATCAGGCAGAGAACCCCCAAACTGATCAATATCAAGAAGTCTAAAATCCAGTTCAGCAAGACCCTGTTCTCTCTGGAAGCTCTAGGGGAGAATCCGATTCTTTGCCTCTTTCAGCTTCTGGTAGCTGCTGCCATTTCTGAGCTTGTGGTTGCACCGCTCCAATCTCTGCCTCTGTCTTCACATGACCTTCTTACCTTCTGTGTCTAAACTTCTGCCTCTATCTCATAAAGATAACTGTAATCCAGGATTACCTCCTTATCTCAAGCACCTTAACTTAATCAACATCTGCAAAGACCCTTTTTCCAAATAACATGCCATTCATAGGTTCTAGGGATTCAACTGTGGATATCTTTGGGGGGGGGGGCATTTTCAGCCTACCACACATATCTGATACTCTTTATTATTGTTTAATTTATTATTGGTAATTAATATAAAAGATTGATCTGCCAGCCATGATAGGTTGAGAGGATAGGATGCAGGATATTGAATTTTGAAATTGGGTGTAGGATGGGATGGAAAGGGAAAGGTCTGGGGTGTCAACTTTTCCAAGGGAAGGTTGGTTTGGGTGGAGCAGTGCAGAGAGAGACCTTGAATGGTCAGAAGGCAGCACAAAGGATCCGGGGCACATGGGTGTGGAAGAGAAAGAATAGAAAGGACAAAAAAGAGATGCTGAGCCAAGGCTTAACTTTTATCTGTTTTTTAATATATATATATATATTTTATTTACTTTTTTCCGACTATATTTCGTACATTTAATAAATGAAAATATAAATAATTAAAAAGTAAAAAGTAAACACAGATGAATAAATATATACATTTCTCAATTAAATGAACTGGATACATATAAAATTATTTTGAATCAAATGATATGTTACGCAATATATTTGGTTCATAGTAACGCATTCATACAGTATTTGTCCTTTTGTGTCTGGCTTGCTTCGCTCAACATAATGTCCTCCAGGTTGATCCATGTTGTCATATGCTTTATGACTTCATTTCTTCTTACAGCTGCATAATTTTCCATCGTGTGAATAGACCACAGTTTGTTTATCCATTCGCCTGTTGATGGACACCTGGGTTGTTTCCAACTTTTGGCAATGGTGAATATTGGTGTGCAGATGTCTGTTCGTGTCACTGCTCTCAGTTCTTCTGGGTATATACCCAGTAGTGAGTGGTATTGCCGGGTCATTTGGCAAGTCTATATTCAACTTCTTTAGGAACTGCTGAACAGTCCTCCACAGTGGCTGTACCATTCTGCATTCCCACCAACAGTGAATAAGTGAAGTGTTCCGATCTCTCCACATCCTCTCCAACACTTGTAGTTCTCTGTCTTTTTAATAATAGCCCTTCTGATAGGTGTGAAATGACATCTCATTATTATTCTTTCAATCCATGAAGACGGAATGGTCTTTCCATTTGTTTAGGTCTTTTAAAATTTCTTTTAGCATTGTTTTGTAGTTTTCTGCATATAGGTCCTGTACTTTTTTGGTTAAATTAACTCCTAGGTATTCAGTCTTTTTGTTGCTATTGAAAATGGAATTTTTCTGCTGATTTCCTCCTCAGGTTGTTCAGTACTAGTGTACAAGAACATTAGTGATTTTTGCTTGTTCTTGCATCCTGCCAATTTGCTGAACTCATTTATTAGCTCAAGTAGCTTTGCTGTGGATACGTCAGGATTTTCCAAGTACAGGATCATGTCATCTGCAAACAGTGAGAGTTTTACTTCCTCTTTTCCTATTTGGATGCCTTTAATTTTTTTGCTTGTCTAATTGCCCTAGCTAGAACTTTTAGTACAATGTAGAATAACAATGGTGACAGTGGGCATCCTTGTATTGTTCCCGATCTTAGAGGGAAAGCTTTCAACCTTTCCTCATTGAGTATAATGTTGGCTGTGGGTTTTTCATATATGCCTTTTAACATATTGAAGAATTTTACTTCTATTCCTACCTTTTGAAGTGTTTTTGTCAAAAAAGGATGTTGGATTTTGTCGAATGCCTTTTCTGCACCGATTGAGATGATCGTGTGTTTTTTCCCTTCAATTTGTTAATGTGGTTTATTACATTAATTGGTTTTCTTATGTTGAACTAGCCTTGCATACCAGGAATAAATCCCACTTGGTCGTGATGTACAAGTCTTTTGATATGCTGTTGGATTTGACTTGCAACTATTTTGTTGAGAATTTTTGCATCTGTGTTCATTAGAGAGATTGGTCTGTAATTTTCTTTTCTTGTAGAATATTTATCTGGCTTTGGTATGAGGGTGATGTTGGCTTCATAAAATCTGTTGGGTAATTTTCCCTCCTCTTCAACTTTTTGGAAGAGTTTAAACAGGATTGGTGTTAAATCTTTTCGAAATGCTTGGTAGAATTCACCTGTGATGCCATCTGGCCTTGGACTTTTCCTTGTTGGGAGATTTTTGATGACGGATTCAATCTCCTTAAATGTGATTGGTTTGTTAAGTTCTTGTATTTGTTGTAGCATCAGTGTAGGTTGGTTGTGAGTTTCTAGAAATTTGTCCATTTCATCTAGACTGTCTAGTTCGTTAGCATATAGTTTCTCATAATACCCTCTTATGATTCTTTTTATTTCTGTGGGGTCATTTGTAACTTCCCCCCTTTCATTTCTGATTTATTTGCACCTTCTCTCTTTTTTTCTTTGTTAGTCTATCTAGGGGTTTGTCAATTTTATTGATCTTCTCAAAGAACCAGCTTTTGGTTTTGTTGATTTTCTCTATTGTTTTTCTGTTCTCATTTTCATTTATTTCTGCTCTAATCTTTATTATTTCTTTTCTTCTGCTTGCTTTGGGATTGGTTTGCTGCTCTTTTTCTAGTTTCTCTAGTTGTTCGGTTAAATCTTTGAGTTTAGTGCTTTCTTGTTTTTTTAAAATAGGCATTTAGGGCTATAAATTTCCCTCTCAATACTGCCTTTGCTGTATCCCATAAGTTTTGATACGTTGTGTTCTCGTTTTCATTTGTCTCAATATATTTACTGATTTCACTTGCAATTTCTTCTTTGACCTACCGATTACTTAGGAGTGTGTTGTTAAATTTCCACACATTTGCGAATTTACTTTTTTCCTGTCTATTTCTAATTTCATTCCCTTATGATCTGAGAAGGAGCTTTGTATAATTTCAGTTTTTTTATATTTATTGAGAGCTGCATTGTGACCTAACATGTGGTCTATTCTGGAGAAAGATCCATGGGCACTTGAGAAGAATGTATAACCCGCTGAGTTTGGATGCAGTGTTCTGTATATGTCTGTTAGGTCTAACTTGTTTATCATATTGTTCAAGTTCTCTGTTTCCTTGTTGATCTTCTGTCTAGTTGTTCTATCTAATGATGTGATTGGGGTGTTGAAGTCTCCAACGATTATTGTAGAAATGTCTTTTTCTCCCTTCAGTTTTGCCAGAGTTTGTCTCATATATTTTGGGGCACCCTGGTTAGGTGCATAGATAGTTATGACTGTTATATCTTCTTTGTGGATCGTCCCTTTTATTAATATATATTGGCCTTCTGTATCTCTTATAACTTTTTTGCATTTAACGTCTGTTTTGTGTGATATTAATATAGCTACCCCTGCTCTTTTCTGTTTACTATTTGCGTAGAGTGTCTTTTTCCAACCTTTCACTTTCAGCCGGTTTATATTCCTGGGTCTGAGGTGAGTTTCTTGTAAGCAGCATATGGATGGCTCATGTTTTTTTTTATCTGTTCTGTCAGCCTGTATCTGTTGATTGGGGAATTTAATCCATTCACATTCAATGATATTACTGTAAATGCACTATTTACTTCCTCCATTTTATTCTTTGGTTTTCATATGTCATCTTGTTTTTGTCTCTCTTTTTACTCTTTTGGTTATCCTTTCAGCTATTCTTTCTTCTATACTCTCCTCCAAGCCTCTCTCTTCTGTCTTTTCCTTTCAGGTTCTAACTTCCTTTAATATTTCCTGCAAAGATGGATTCTTTTTTGCAAACTCTCTTAGTGTCTGTTTGTTTGTGACTATTTTATACTCACCTTCATATTTGAAGGACAGTTTTGCTGGATAAAGAATTCTTGGCTGGCAGTTTTTCTCTTTCAGTTTCCTAATTGTATCATAGCACTGTCTTTTTGCCTCCATGGTTTCTGAAGAGAAATCTGCACTAAGTCTTACTGGACGTCCCTTGTATATGATTGTTTGCTTCTCTCTTGCTGCTCTGAGAATTTTCCATTTATCTTTGACATTTGATTTCTGAGTAGTATGTATCTTGGCGTAGGTCTATTTGGATTTATTCTGATTTTGGACATGTAAGTTCATTTCTTTCGTGAGAGTTGGGAAATTTTCAGCTATTATTTCCTCAAATACTCTTTCTGCTCCTTTTCCCTTCTCTTCTTCTGGAACTCCCATGACATGTAAGTTGTTGAGTTTTGTGTTGTCATTCAACTCTCTGAGGCCCTGCTCAATTTTTTCCATTTTTTCTCTTCATTTAACTTTTCTGTCTTTGGTATCACTTATTCTTTCTTCTATTATTTCGAGTCTGATGTTGTATGCCTCAAAAGTGTTTTTGATCTCACCTATTGTGTCTTTCATTCCCATGAGCTCTGTTACTTTTCTATTCAGGATTTCAAATTCTTCTTTGCATTCATTTAATGTCTTCTTGATGTCATTTATCTCTTTAACTATATTGTCTTTCAACTCATTAATTTGATTTTGGAAATTTGTGCTCATCTCACTGATTAATTCTCTCAAATTCTGCATCTCTTCTGGGACTTTGCTGTATTCCTTTCCTTGGGCCATGTCTTCTATTTTCTTAGTATGGCTAAGTATTTCAAAGTATGGCTCATAATTTTTTCCTGGTGTTTAAACATCTGGTTAGGATGTAGTTTACTCAGATGCGCAATCTCTTTCTCTTTTATAGGAATTTAATGGCAGGGAGCTGTGAGTTACCACAGCTCTTTGATTTTTGGCTTGACCTGGATTGTTAGGATTGTCCTGCTGGTTGCTAGAACTGGGCACTGGACGTAGTAATTGGTTGTGAAGTCAATTCCTAGGGCCTTGGGCAGGGAGGCTATAGAGGCCAGAAAAAGCCTCTCCTACTCATTTTTAATTTTCTTATGTGCACTTCTTTGGTCTGCCAGGAGATGGTGCTCTTTGGCAGCTCTCAATTCAATGCCCGGTCGGAGTTTATTTGTTGCAACACAGATCAGATCAATGTGATAGAGCTTTTGGTCTGGAAGCTAGGAGCCTTGTAATTCAGACTTTCTGTGAGACAGTTCTCCAGCCTTCTCTGGCAGCCCCCTCCCATTACCAGGCTAGGAAATATTTCCACTCCCCTCTGAGTCCTCAACAATCAGTGCCTGTTAGTAGCAAAGGAGATTGGGAGGGTTGTCTATCTTTAACCCCTTGCAGGATCCAAGGCAAACAATGGTGCAGCCCCACCCAGCCTGGAAGGGCTCTTGGGACACGCAGACCAAATTTGTGAGTCATTTTAATATCATCATTTTCCATTTTGAGAAATGCAATTACTCAAAAAAATTTTATTTTATTTGTCAAAATTATTTTTTAATTTAATTATTTGCTTTTAAGAAATACATTTGTTAACCTTGTTTAATTTATTTTTCATATTATTTCTGTCAAATTTACTTTTAATTCTTTGCTTTTAAGAAATACATTTGCTAACCTTGGAAAAAAAAAAAAAAAAAGCTGAGTCAACCTTAGGCTGCGTCCCTCTTTCTCTCCTTTCCTGGGGTGGTAGATCCCTGGAGCCCCTTTTGTCTGTAGTCGCAGGCCCAGAGGCCTGGGAACTCTAAAGAATCTTTCGTGTGGGGGAGGGTGCCAGCAGTAGCAGCCACCGCTGATTCCAACTCACAGTTCTGTCGTTGTGATTTCCCTCTTTTGTCCCTCTCTCCTCTGGGTGATGTGCAACCTTCGCCTGCTGTCCTAAACCCTAGAAGATCTTTTTTGGGGCTGTTTCAACCTGTCCTCTAGCTATTTTTCTGGAGAAGAGATTCCCGTGTCTTACTAGCCCGCCATCTTCCCGGAAGTCCCTTTTTAATATATTTTTTATTTTTATTTTTTTAAAAAAGGTATGTAGATTACATAAATGTTACACAAAAATATAGGGTATTCCCATATGCCCTGCTTCCCACACCTCCCACATTTTCCCACATTAACAATATCCTTCATTAGTGTGGCATATTCGTTACAATTGATGAAAACATTTTAGAGCATTGCCACTAAGCATGGATTATAGTTCACATTGCAGTTTACACTCTCTCCTGCACAATTCTGAATGTGAGTAGTCCCCACCTTCCAAAGTCTTCTATGCATCCCTTGTCCAAACTATGCATTATACATCTGCTTTACTATATTTTTCGGTTGTAGAGAAATATTTCTCCAGTTTAATGCAGCCAGTGTTGCTTGCTTGGCAAAAGCATCCCACATAGGATTGGGGAAGACAAGGCACAAGTCATATCCATATGCAAGGAGTATACTTTCATTCCCCTACACAGCCCCCTTCCCCTCAATGGTTCCAACATTGAAGTCTGGATAGCCACTACTAGTAGGTTAACATCTACAACAGTGCTTGGCATTTAGGCTCTCAGTAAGTATATGTTGAATGAATTAATCAGTTGACTTTTGAAATGCAACCAATTTGATTTGATATAACTTTTTTAAAGCCTTCTTGTGGCTGTTCATAAACCATGGCATTCAACAAGCATCAATAATTATTTAATTTACGTCAGTTTTATTTCACTTTATGTTTAACTGAGCTTTAACTGAGCACATGTGTTCTTTTCTGGGGTGCTGCACCCCAAACCAGAATGGCCTTGATGCTAGAATTTGTCAAAGGCAGACCTGCAGCATTATTTGATGATTTTGGGCACGAGAAAAAGAGAATGTTTTGTTACTGACATCCTTTGTCCAAACATTACTCCTGCCATGTTACTAGCCACTCATTGTCTATAGTTAGCTGTGTAGTGACCCACAGGAGATTTTACTCATTCTTATCAGTGGAGAACCACTGCATACCACTTCTTCTAGTCATCATCGCTCAGAGCTTCTTCTTCTTTTTTTTCCTTTCTCTGTCTATTTCTGCTTCTTCCTTCTTCCTAGGTTATGGCCCTAAGTGGCTTTCAATTGAGACTCCAAGAAATTCAGTTTTGCTTTTCAGAGGTTTTTCAACCTAGCTGTACATTCTTGCCTTACGTAGCCTCAGAATTTAGGAACTCTCTTGAGGGGGGATCTCTAGTGTATGTTTAATACACTTGATCTCTATTTTTTTCATTATAACCAGGTGTGATGGTTTCTCTAGCTCTTTTTTAAATATATATTTTTTATTTTTATTTTTAAAAAGGTACTTAGATTACATAAATGTTACACAAAATATATAGGGATTCCCATATGCCCCACTCCCCACACCTCCCACACCCTCCCACATAAACAACATTCTTCATTAGTGTGGTACATTCATTGCAATTGATAAATACATCCTGGGACATTGCCACTGAGCATGGACCATATTTCACATTGTAGTTTACACTCTCTCCCACACAACTGTGCAGGTTATAGTTAGATATAAAATGGAGGTCTCCAGGATGGGAATTCAATATTCTCTCGGTTATTGTGTGAATCTCCACCCACTGTGACAATGTCCTGTGAACATTTGAACACATTTATATGCCTTATATGTATGCCCAGGTGAACTTCCTCACATGTATCCCCCATCACTGACACCCCACACCAATGATCCTCCCCTGCCCCAGTTGTAACCCTTCTGTGATCCAAAGGTTCTTCAAAAATGAAGCCAATAAAATAGCCAAATACAATTAATAGGAAAATGAAATAATAATGATAGGTTTAAATGTAAGAAATAAAATACATGAAATAAAAAAAAACTAAAAATAAAATAAATTAAAAGATTGGGATATTAAAAAATAGCGAAAAATATTTTTAAAAATTCTTTTGACATTTTGCCTTTCATCATTGTAATATCTGTTGCCCTGTATGTAGAGTGATATTTTCTCCATTTATTCACCAGTGTCTATGGTTTACATTTTAGACCGTACACTTTTATAAATTTTGATGATATTTAACATGGTGTGTGTCCATCATTGCAAGATCTTGTAGAACACTTCCATTGCCCACTAAATACCCCCTGTTCCATCTATTCTATTCCTCCCTCCCACTCCCCTCAGGGCCCACAGTGACGTCCCGGCTTCACTCCTTGGATATCAAGATTCATAGTTACTTGCAACACTGAGGTCTTGACACACTGATTTGTCCTTCCCTATTAGGGACTGCCAATGCTCTGTTTGGGAACATATCAGTTCTCCCCAGGAGGAGTCCAACTCCTTCCCACTCATTATGTGGGTTTCCACCCACTGATACAACACATTATGAAAAAATGATCACTCGCACACTCCCTAGAAGCCTGCTCCAGGTGCGACCTGTCCTGAATGCCCCCCCCCATCCAACACCCTAAACCAGTAACCCTTCCTTGTCATATTGTCATAAGAGCATTCCCAACTTTGTACTTTCAACCACATACCTGCCAATCCCCAATGTTCACCTGGTCCCTCCCACAACCTTTCCCCCAGTTCCATGGACTGTCAAACCCACCCTCCCCAATCTACCTACCTGTCAAATCTGCACCACCCAACCCAACGGTATCATTACCCTCCTGTCATATCCCTTCAATGCCTAACTACACACTTTCACTTTATCATAGGTTACATCTATATGGATGTTGGTTCAAAACTTTCTTCTCCCTTTCTATTTCTTGTAAACCTATCTTCCAGACAATAGCTTTCTGAGTCTGCTCGATTTGCTTAATTCATATCAGTGAGATCATGTAATATTTGTCCTTCAGTGCCTGGCTTGCTTCACTCAGCATAATGTCCTCAAGATTCATCCATGTTATTCCATGTTAGCACTGTATTCTTTCTTACAACTGAGTAATATTCCATTGTATGAATATACCACATTTTGTTTATCCATTCATCTGTTGATGGGCACTTGGGTTGATTCCAACTTTTGACAATGGTGAATAATGCCGCTATGAACATGGGTGTGCATATATCTGCTCATGTCCTTGCTTTCAATTCTTCTGGGTATATACCCAGCAGTTTGTATGCTGGATCATATGGCAGTTCTATAGTTAGTTTTTTGAGGAACTGCATAACTATCCTCCACAATGGCTGGACCATTCTACATTCCCACCAGCAGTGGATGAGGATTCCCATTCCTCCACATCCTCTCCAAAACTTTTAGTACTCTGTTTTTTTAATGGTCGCGAGTCTAATGACTGTAAGATGGTATCTCGTAGTTTTGATCTACATTTCCCTAAGAGCTAATGCTTTTTAGCCATTTGTATTTTTCCTCAGAAAAGTGTCTTTTCAAGTCGCTTGCTCATTTTTTAAAATGGGTTGTTTGTCTTTTTATTTTCGAGGTGGAGGATTTCTTTATATATGCCAGATATTAGGTTCCTATCAGATATATGGCTGTCAAATAGTTTCTCCCATTGGGTAGGCTGCCTTTTTACTTTTTGATAACCTCCTTTGAGGTGCAAAAGTTTTTTTAATTTTGAGGAGACCCCATTTATCTATTTTTTCTTTCACTGCTCGTGCTTTGTGTGTGAAACCATGAAACAATTTCCTATTACAAGGTCCTGTAGATGTTTCCTTACATTATCTTCCAAAGTCTTTATGGTCTTGGCTCTTATATTTAGATCTTTGCTCCATCTTGAGTTGATTTTTATATAAGGTATGAGATGGTGTTCCTCTCTCATTCTTTGGGATATGGATATCCAGTTCTCCAAACACCATTTGTTGAAGAGGTCATTCTCTCCAGTTGATTGGGCTTGGTGGCCTTGTCAAATATCAGATGTCTGTATATGCAAGGATCTCTATCAGAGCTCTCAATTAGATTCCATTGGTCAGTATGTCTATCTTTGTGCCAATACCATGCGGTTTTGAGCACTGTAGCTTTGTAGTATGTTTTAAAGTCAGGTAGTGTGATTTCTCTGATTTCATTTTACTTTTTCAATATGTCTTTGGGCTATTCGAGGCCTCTTGCCATTCCAAATAAATTTCATAGTTAGTTTTTCCAATTCAGTAAAAAATGCTGGGTTGGTCTTTATTGGGATTGCATTAAATCTGTATATTAGTTTGGGTAGGATAGACATCTTAATGATGTTTAGTCTTCCTATCCATGAACAGGGAATATTCTTCCACTTATTTAAATCTTCTTTCATTTCCTTTAACAGTGCTGTGTAGTTTTCTGTGTACAAGTCATTTACATCTTTAAATAAGTTTATTCCTAGGTATTTGATTTTTTAAGTTAATATTGTAAATGGTATTTTTTTCTTGATTTCCATCTCAGAATGCTTGTTATTGGTGTACAGAAATGCTACTGATTTTTGCACATTGCTCTTATAGCCTGCAACATCACTGAACTCATTTATAAGCTCTAGAAGCTTTGTTGTAGATTTCACAGGGCTTTCTATGTATAGGATCATGTCTTCTGCAAATAGTGATATTTTTACTTCTTCCTTTCCAATTTGGATACCTTTTATATCTTTTTCTTGCCTCAGTGCTTGAGCAAGTACTTCAAACACAATGTTAAATAGAAGTGGTGATAGTGGGCATCCATGTCTTCTTCCCAATCTTAGAGGAAAAGCTTTTTGGATTTCACCATTGTATATGATGTTAGCTGTAGGTTTTTCATATATGCCCTTTATCATGTTCAGAAAGTTTCCTTCTATTCCTATCTTTTGCAGTGTTTTTATCAGGAAAGGGTGCTGTATTTTGTTGAGTGCTTTTTCTGCATCTATAGAGATGATCATGTGATTTTTTTCCTTTTGATCTGTTTATGTGGTGCATTACATTGATTGATTTTCTTAGGTTGAACCATCCTTGCATAGCTGGGATGAAACCCAATTAGTCATGGTGTATAATTCATTTGATGTGTTGTTGAATATGATTAGCAAGTATTTTGTTGGGAATTTTAGCATCTAAGTTCATCAGAGAGATTGGTCTGTAATTTTCCTTTCTTGTGGTACCTTTGGTTTTCATATTAGGGTACTGTTGGCATCATAGAATGATTTATCCATTGTTCCTTCTACTTCTATTTTTTGGAAGAGTTTAAGCAGGATTGGTATTAGTTCTTTCTGGGAAGTTTGGTAAAAATCAGCTGTGAAGCCATCTGGTTCTGGGCTTTTCTTAGTTGGGAAGTTTTTGATGACTGATTTTATCTCTTTACTCAACTCTGTTGAGTTCATCAATTTCTTCTTTCTTCAATGTAGGCTCCTTGTGTGTTTCTAGGAATTTGTCCATTTCCTCTAAATTATCCTTCTTGTTGGCATATAATTTTTTAAAGTATCCTTTTATGATACTCTTTATTTTTTTGAGTCACTGGTGATATCCCCTTCATCATTTCTTATTTTGTGTATTTGCTTCTTCTCTCTTTTTTTTTTGTTGTTAGTCTAGCTAAGGGTTTGTCAATTTTATTCATCTTCTTGAAGAATCAGCTTTTGGTTTTGTTTATTTTTTCTAGTGCTTTCTTATTTTCTATTTCATTTGCTTCTGCTCTAATCTTTGTTATTTCCTTCTTTCTACTTCCTTTGGGGTTAGTTTGTTGTTCTTTTTCTAATTCCTCCAAGTGTGCAGTAAGGTCTTCGATTTTAGCTCTTTCTTCTTTTTTGATATATGCATTTATGGTTATGAATTGCCCTCTAAATACACCTTTTGTTGCATCCCTTAGGTTTTGATATGTTGTGTTGTCACTTTCATTCATTTCAATGTAGTTACTGATTTCTTTTGACTTCCTCCCTGACTCACTGTTTATCTAAGAGTGTGTTGTTTAACTTCCATATCTTTGTGCCTAATCTGATTCTCTTGCTCTTACTGATTTCCAGCTTCATTCCATTGTGGTCAAAGAAATTACTTTGTATAATTTCAATCTTTCTGAATTCATTGAGAATTTTCTGTGGCCTAGTCTGTGGTCTATCTTGGAGAATGATGCATGTGCATTCAAGAAGAATGTATATCCTGCTGTATTTGGGTGCAGTATTCTGTATACGTCCGTTAGGTCCAGATCATCTAATCCATTATTCAAAGTCTTTGTTTCTTTATTGATTCTCCCTCGAGATGTTCTGTCTAATGGTGATAATGGTGTATTAAATTCCCCCACTATAATGTAGAGGCATCTATTTCTCCACTTAGTTTTTCCAGTGTTTGCCTCTATATTTTGAGGCGCCTTGGTTAGGTGCATTATGATTGTTCTTTCTTCTTGAAAGAGTACCCTTTTTACTAATATTTAGTGTCCATCTTTGTCTCTTACAATAGTTTTGCATTTAAAGTCTATTTTTTCTGATATTAATATAGCTAGTCCCACCCTTTTTTGGTTATTGTTTGCTGGTAAGATTGTTTTCCAGCCATTCATTTTCAGCCTCCTTGAATTCCTGGATCTAAAGTGGGTTTCTTGTAGACAGCATATAGATGGATCATATATCATTATCCATTCTACCAATCTGTGTCTCTTGACTGGTGAGTTTAATCCATTCACATTCAATGTTATTACTTTCAAGGAATTACTTGCATTAGCCATATTTTTTTAGGTTTACGTATGTTATATTTTGTTTTTATTTCTCTTTTTACCTTTTTCATTGTTCTTACACTCTCTTCCAATTCTCTCTCTCCTGTTTTTTCCTTTCAACCTGCAGAACTCCCTTTAGTATTTCTTGAAGGGCAGGTTTCTTATTGGCATATTTTCTTAATTTCTGTTTATCTGTGAATATTTTGAACTCTCCATCATTTTTGAATGCCAGCTTTGCTGGATAGAGAATTCTGGCTGGAAGTTTTTTTTCTTTTAGTACCTTAACTATTTCATACAACTGCTTTCTTGCCTCCATGTTTTCAAATAAGAAGCAAAAGTGGTAAAAAAAAAAAAAAGAAAAAGGATAATAGTAATAATAGTAGTAATTATTAGAAGGAGAACTGTATAAGAGCTTGGAAATTGAATATTTAACTCATGTAAGCAGTGTAGAGTAATAGGGATAAAAAAGTGGAGTACCAACAATGAAATGGGAAATGGCATAGAGAAAAATGTATAGAATGAATTCAAAGGCCTGAATGTTTAGAAAAGAGGGATAGAGAAAAGAAAAAAGAAAAAGAAAAAAAGTTAATAAAAGAAAGAAAAAAGGGTAGATGAGATAGAAATAAAAACCAGAAAAATTGAGGACTAAACAAAGAGAGGTGGAATGTAAGAACAACAAAAAAAGCAGAAGATAGAAAAATGAAGGAAGGAAAAGAGATAGCATTGGTAGACAAATCCAGTATACACAGAAAAGTGGAAATCAAGGAAGAGGAAACACAGCAGCCAAGAAACAAGTCAGCAGCTCCTTGAGGAATTTATCTCTTTGTCCAGCTCCCTCCAGATCAATGACTTGAAACTTCCTGCTCTGTGGGTTCTCAAAACAGCTCACTCAGGCAGGATCTTGCCCCCACTCAGCCATTTTTGTGAGAGAGATTTGTCTATTTTCCTTTTAAAGGAAAAAAAAATGGACCAGAGAAAAGGAAAGAGATAGGAAGACAAAAAGAATTATAGAAATAATAATAGTAAAAGTTGGGAGAGCAACCGTACAAGACCTAGGAAATTGAAAAATTAACACGAGTAAGAGGCACAGTGGAATAAGATAAGGAAAGTGAAGTTGAAACAATGAAACAAGAAACAGAATAGAGAAAAATATATAGAATGAGTTAAAAATGCTGGAATCATGAGATTAGGGGAAAAAGAAAGAGAAATGAGAGAAAGAAAAAAGTAAAAAAGAGAGAGAAGACAGAGAAAAAAGGAGAGAAGGAGAAATACAAACAAGAAAAATTGGAGACCAAATAAAAGAGGTGGAATGAAAGAACAACAACAGAAAATAAAAGTTATAAAGATGAAGGAGTGAAAAGAAATAGTGCAGGTAGAGTAAATCAGTAACCAAAAGAAAAAAAGAAAAAAAAAAGTAAAACAAGCAAAGAAACAAAGGAAGGAGATAGAAAACAAGCAACAAACAAGACAGCAGCAACTTGTGTTTTTTTTTTTTTTTTTAAAAAGAGACAGAAGGAAAAAAAAAACACGGAAAAACAGCCTTCTCTCTTAGACCCCTAAGGATCTTCTCAGACTGCTGGTGTTCCTCAATCACTCACCCTGCAGCCTGCCCTCTGCAGGTTTTGAACTGGGTTCTAGTGAGTAAAATAAGGGAAAGAAAAGAAAATGAACTTTTTTTTTTTTTTTTTTTTTAAAAATAAGAGATCCAAGAAAAGCTAATACAAAGAAAATGTCTATATGTCCCCTTTCATAAAATCCCAGTTGGATGCCTGTATCCTGCTGGACCACTTCTCAAGGAAAACCCAGGGATTGAACCAGGGACCTCTTATATGCTAGACAGAAAATTTTTCACTAACCTATCCTGTTTCCTTGGGTTAATTAGCCTTTCAGAAGCCTATCTGCCCCCTTTCCCTCAGGCAGGTTAGATTCCCTGCAGTCAGCTGGAGTGGTGCTGATAACCTCCAGTCTCTGCCTCCTCTCTGATGTAATTCCTCTTTACCTAGGCAGCTGGGCCTGACCGCCTGCCTTAGGAGATCCCCCTCCTCTCTCCTTATCGAGTTGTGGTCCTCTCCAATATTCAAGGGGGACCCAGCTGGCTAAACTCACCACAAAGAAATCACTCTCCACCCTCCCAGACCCCTCCTTCTTGCAGGAAGAGCACCTTCCCGTGGAGGTAGATATCTGCTCTACTCTCAGTTAGATACAATTCGCCAGGAGTTTTACACTCAGTATCTTGGGTGTGGGGGAGGTTTAATAACTCATGATTGTTTGTTTTGGCTTCTTTGTCTTTCTGACCTTCACTCTTCTGGGAGTTGGTAAGCAGTGTCTTGGTTTGCTGTACCCCAAAGCAGGTCCCCAAGGCAGCCTCTGGCTTTTTCTTTGTTGTTTTAGTCAGAGCTAAGCCTTATCTGCTTAACCCATTGGTCATGTTCCCTGGATCTCTCTAACTCTTTTTTAAAAATCTAATTTTATTTTTAAAAGAAGCTTTAGATTACATAAGTGATACATTGAAAATATGGGGGGATTCCCATATACTCCACCCCTTCCCCTTCCCACACTTTTCCCCATTAACAACACTTTCATTAGTGTGGTACATTTATTACAATTGATTAACACAAATTGAAGCATTGCTACTAACCATGGTCAATAGTTTACCTTATAGTTTACACTTGGCACCACACATTTTTATAGGTTTTGACAAAATGTATAGTGGCCTTTATCCATCATTGCAATGTCATTCGGAACAATTCCAAAGTATCCAAAATGTCTCATATTACACCTATTATTCCCTCTCCCTCCCCTCAGAAACTTTGGTGACCACTACCTTTACATCAATGTTACAAGTTCTTCCATTGCTAAAATAATACCTACTTTTTTCCATAGTTGCATTCTCCCCTTATGTTTGTTCATTCCTCAATCTTGAGGATCTTAGAATGGTGATGCCCACTCTGTTTCTGATTGAGAGGGGGCTAGCAGCTATCTATTTACCTCAGTTCAAGCCTTGATTCTTAGCCTATATCTGTATCAGATTTGGCAAGCATACGCAGGGCAAAAACTGGCTTTCAACTCTCAGTTCTTTTGGCACTCTCCCTCTAGTGGATCTTTGTCTCTAAAGCAGCAAGATATTTCAGGCAATTCAATTCTGCTTTTCAGAGCCTTAAGGCATAGTTCTTTTATTCTCTTACCCCTTAGAGCTTCAGAATTTGACCAATGCCCTCAGGGCAAAAGGGGTTACATATACTCTTGCTTATTTCTAAGAGACTTCTTCCCCACCTTCTGAATTAGTCACTCTAGTTCTCATTGCTTCCACAGCTCTGCTTTTTTCAAGTTTTTTTTTGTTTTATTATTATTTTTATTTGAGAAGTTGTGAGTTAACAAAATCATGCATACCATACAAGATTCCCATACATTGCCCCACTGTTAGGCCCCAAAGCTGGGCCTTTGGGGATAACCAGAGATGTTGAATTTAAATAGGTTAAGATTAGATACAGTTTCTTTCTTTTTTTTTTTTCCAATTTATTTATTTATTTATTTATTAAATATAATTTTTATTTTTTAGAAAAAGATATTTAAATCACATAAATGTTACAGAAAAATATAGGGGATTCCCATATGCCCCACTCCCTACACATCCCACATTTTCCCATATTAACAAATTCCTTCATTAGTGTGGCACATTCATTACAATTGATGAAAACATTTTGGAACATTACCACTAAGCTTGGATTATGGTTTACATTGTAGTTTACACTCTTTTCCACAGAATTGTGTAGGTTATGGCAAGATATGTAATGGCCTGTATCTGTCATTGTAATGTCATTCAGGACACTTCCCAGGTCCCCAAAATGTCCCCATATTTCACATGTATTTCCCTCTACTTGCCCTCAGAGCCTCCAGTGGCCACTGTCTCCACATCAATAATATAATTTATTCCATTGCTAGGATCACAGTAAGTTCATAGTAGAATAGCAGTAAGTCTACTAATTCTCCATAGGTCATTCCCCAATCTTGAGGATTCTGAGATGGTGATGAACACTCCACCTCTAATTGAGAATGGGTTTTCATCCAATGGACTTGCCCGTTTTTTAAAAATGGGTTGTCTTATTATTATTATTTTATTTATTTATTTTTTATTGTGGGTAAAAATCAAATTTTTCACAATACATACCAATATTTGTAAAATGATATATAAATATATATGCATATATGTGCATTTGCTTACATAAATGTTATTTTATATATATATATATATAATTTTAAAAGGTGCTTAGATTACCTAGATATTACACAGAAATTACAGGGATTCCCATGTTCCCCACCTCCCAAACCTCCCACAACATCCCACACAAACATCCTTCATCAATGTGGCACATCACCTGTAATGGATATACACATCCTGGGGCCTTGCCACCAAGCATAGACCACAGTTCACATCATAGACCACACTCTCTTCCACACAGTTCTGCATGGTATATGCTGAAGTAAAATGGTCTACAACTGTCGCCGCAACGCCACTCAGGACAATCCCCAAGTCCCGAAAAAGCCCCTGTTTTTCAACTGCCCTTCCCCTCCCTGCCCTGAAAGCATCCAGTGGCCACCAGCTCCACCTCACTGTTATAATTTTTTCCATTGCTTGAATCACAGTATGTCTACAACAGAATACCATTAAGTTCACTCTAGTCCATAGCTCTTCCCCCAATACTGAGGGGACTGGGATGGTGACATCCACTCCACCTCCAAGTGAGAGAGGGCTTATATCCCATGGATATGGTGGGATGGGATTATCCTGCCTGCAGCTGCAGGCCCTCTCCATTCCCTGGGATGGCCGTTGCCCATCAATGTCTCCTCGCCAGGTGACTTGGGTGAGTCCATTGAGCTGTAGGGTAGGAGTTGCAGTTCCTCCGAGATTCCAGGCACAGCTGGCACAAAGGTAGGCTCCAGTCTCTGGAAGTACACTTACAAACTCCAGCATCACATATAGGTTTGAATAGAAGGGACTGTTGGACCATGTACAGGGAGGACTTATTTGAGTCCAACTCTGTCACTCTCAGGAGCACAGATTCCAAAGTAGAGTCCACTGATAAGGCATCAATCTCTGGAGCTATCCCCCCTTATATAGGACCTGGGTGTCTCCAGAGCCCTCAGGAGCCCCTCTGTGTGGGGTGATATCCACTTTGGTGTTCTATGAGCTCCTACTGAGGTGTGCATAAGCATTACCTCTGGGATGACCTCCTGACTCTTTTTGAAGTCTCTTAACCACATGAACTCATTTCTCTTTACCTTTTCCCCCTTTTATTCAAGGCCTTTTTCCAATCGTGTTGCCAGTTGGCACTTGGTATTAATCCCTCGTTGCCAGGGAGGCTCATCCCCGGGAGTCATGTCCCACGTTGGGGGGAAGGTAATGCATTCATATGTTGAGTTTGGCTTAGAGAGAGGCCACATTTGAGCAACAAGGAGGGTCTCAGGCGGCAACCCTTAGGCACCCTGTAACAGTAGGCTAAGTTTCAATTACAAGAGCAAAGATTCATAAGATAGTCATCAATAACAAGAACCCATCAGTGGACCATCCTCCTTAGCCAGACACTGCCCCTGCACTCGGAGGACTGTTGCTGCTCCCTTGGAGAATGTGGCAGAGCTCTCCAGACTGGGAATTCAGATTCTCTCATTTATTGAGTGATTGTCTACCCACTGTGACCATGCCCCACCCCTTGATCATTTGAACAATTTTATATATCTTTCATGTATATTCAGATGAACTTACTCCCATGAATCCCCCATCCCAGACACCCCCCACCAATGATCCTCTGCTGCCCCTGTTGTAACCCTTCTGTGATCTAAACCTTCCTTGAACATGAAGCCCATATAATAACCAAATACAATTAATGGGAAAAAGAAATAATAATGATAAGCTTAAATGCAAGAGATAAATACAAGGAAACTCAGAAGGAAAAAAAAAGAAAAAACTAAACTAAAAATAAAATATAATTAGTGGATTGGGACATTCAAAAAATGGGAAAAAAAACAAAAAAAAAGTTCTTTTTTACAAAAATTATTCTTTTTTCCTTTTATCACTGTATTATCGGATGTCCAGTGTACCATGACATCTTCCCCCTCTCATTCCCCAGTGTGTCCCAAATTTTCATTTAATTTTCAAAGAAGTTTTATGTCACAGCAAAGTCACACACAGAATACTAGAGACTCCCACATACCCAACCTCTCTCCCCCTTCCCCACCCCATAGTAAAACCTTTTTTTTTTTTTATGGATGTTAGCATTGTTATAACTGTTATACAGATAGTAAAATATAGCAACTAAACATTATCCATGGTTTACAGTATAGTTTACAATTTAGACGGTACAGTTTAATAATTTTTGATGATACTTACCATGTCCTGTGTCCATTACTGTAAGGTAATAAAAAACCTTTCCCATGACCACTAAATACCCCTTTTAATCTTAACTGTTCCTTCATCCCCATCCCCAGATACAGTTTCTTAGTTCATTGTTGTAGAGATTCCTTATTGCTTTTTATTTGCTCCTTTAAAAGCCTATTTATTCTTTTTATAAGATCTGCACCAGTGGATTATAAGGCAGATGGAAATTTCAAACAACATCCTGGTTAATAGCCCAAAACTGCATGAGATGACCAGTAAATAGAGTTTCTTTAATAGTAGCTTACTGGTTGCAAGAGTCCCATGGCAGTGTCTGTGACAGAGAAAGCATACCTTGCCCCTTCCAAGAGCAGGAGGGGACTGATGTAATCCACTTTTCATCATGCTCCTGGAGTCTGTGCTTGGCTAATATGTACCATCCAGTGAGGTAATTGTTGCAGTCATTGGAGTGAGCATGATGGACACTCGTGGGTGATGTCTATGAGCTGCTGGCAAGTAACAGGCAGCTGGAACTGCTGCCACAGGGTCTGGAAGCCACAATATCTGCTTTTACCTGTGGAGTTACTCTGCTGCTTCTTGGGTCTCAATGGCATGGTTTCAGATCTTTGTGAAGGCATCTGCCTCAACATTCCCTAGAAGGGTGTTAGAGGAATGGGCATGGACATGAGAAATAGTTACCTATCATCACTAGCAGGTATTCCAGATGTGTTTTCACAGATTTCTCCCCCACAGAGGGCAGCCCATGATAGTTCATTTTTCCTGTCTTGTTTCTAGCATCTGCAATTCACCCCTGGGTAGGGATGATAGTTTTCAGAGAGACCAGGTACTATTGGGTTAAGCTTTTTACTTGCAACAGGGCATGGTATGTTGTACATAGTTGCTTCTTCAAGGGTTATATCATAATTTGGCCCCCTTCCACAACTGGGACCAAAACCCAAGGGGTATTTGCTTAGAATGTTGCCTTTGCCATAAACCCCACCCAAAACTAATATTGGTGCTGGCTACATCCAATTCACAGGATAAGTTAAGGTCAACCCCCTTTACTCTTGAGTCTGTGCTATTTTTCCCTTACTTTTTAAAAAGCAGCTTGCTGGGGGTCTTCCATTCCCATGCACAACTTTTTTTGATTAACACATACAATGGTTTCAATATTTGAGCTAAATGAGGGATGAAGGGTTTCTAGTACCCCCAACAACCCCCAAAAGGCTTTACTTGTTTTGGCATTTCAGGACACAATAAGATTAAAGTACAAAAAGTTATTTTGATAAAACATACTCTCTGCTTTCTATACTAATCTAAGTGCCTATTTAAGTTTTGGCCATTTGAATAGAGCTCTTTTAAAAAGTTTTATTTGTTGCTTCCACTGCAGCAGCCTTTGAAGGGGCAGCAGCCATGGCTCTGCACTACCCCATGGCTATGGGCCTCAACAAGGGCCATAAGGTGACTAAGAATATGAGCAAGCCGAGGCACAGTTGCTGCTACGGGTGCCTCACGAAGCACACCAAGTTCGTGTGGGACCTGATCCAAGAGGTGTGCAGCTTTGCCCCATATAAGCAGTGCACCATGGAGCTACTCAAAGTCTCCAAGGACAAGTGGGCCCTCAAGTTCACCAAGGAAAGGGTGGGACACACATCCATACCAAGAGGAAGAGAGTGTAGCTGAACAATGTCCTAGCTGCCATGAGGAAAGTGACTGCCAAGAAAGACTGAGTCCCCTTTCTCTGTGTAATAAACACTTGGAGAAACTGAAAAAAAATGTATTTGTTAACTTAATATTACCATCTGGAGGTATGAAAATACACACTGAACAGATAAACACAAAAGAGTTAGGATACAATAACAGAAACATAAATTTTACTAATTTGACTCATAATTTTTTACTCCTTGTTTCCAAGCTTTCCATAATTTTACATCTTTGAATTTTTACTGCTTTTAAGATCTTTGACTGGGGCTGAAGGGGACTCACACAGCATTAATTCACAACTTTTAAGTTTATCTTTCCACAATTTAATGAAGATTTGAACATATGGGACTTTTTGCCCATTTTTCTTGCTGTTTACAAAACAAGTTTAATTGCAATATAGTGTTTGTTGCAGTTGGGCAGTTTGATGTAATTATGAATTCCAAAAATATAATTGGATCATGCTTGTAAACTGATCTGTTAATCTGGGCATGATTAAGTTATGATTAGGGCGTTGACTGGGCCACGTCAGTAGGGCATTGAGCCCCACCCCTTGGTGTGTGGGAAATCGAATATAAAAGACAAGGCAAAGAACAGAGTTGAAGCAATTTTTGAGAAGCAGTTTTGATATTGGAGAGAAGGCCCCAGGAAAAGAGAAGCGAGTCGTTCACCTGATAGTCTACAGATAACCTTGTGGAGGAAACAGGAGCTAAGCTTGGAGAGAAATGCAGCCCTGGGAAGAGAGGAGCTGAAGAAGCCTGAACCCTGGCAAAGGTCGGCAGCTGTCTTGCTCCAACACGTGACAATGGACTTTGGTGAGGGAAGAAACTTATGCTTTATGGCCTGGTAACTGTGGACTTCTACCCCAAATAAATACCCTTTATAAAGACCAACCCATTTTTGGTATTTCACATTAGCACCCCTTTGGCTGACTAATACAGTGTTAAATTTTAAAGATCCATTTTTTGGCTAAGCCTTTCTGTTATTTAATCTGTAACTAGGCCAAGCTTTATTACAAAACAAAATAATCAATTTACATTTCTGTAAACCAAATTTAGACCAGTTTTTCAGTGTGCATCCTAGTGGTGAGCACTCAGGTACCGACGACTCCTTCCCCATGGTGGCAAAAAGAAAGAGAGAGAGAGAAAAGAAAATAAATACACAAAAGACAGCGGGCTTCCCCTTTAAGGGAGCAAGGGAGTGGGACTCAAATCCCTGAAACCTCTCCTGCTACCACCAAACCTCCACTACCTTAACGAAGGTAAATCAAATGCTAACTCGCACTTAGCCGAAGCCAAAAAGAAATGGCAAAACTGAAACCAAATACTAACTCGTGGTCAGCCAGAAGAAAAAGAAAAAAAAAAACAGAGGTTATAAATTAAGGAACAAACTTAACCACCAAGGGAAGGAGATGAACTGGTTCTCTGTTCTAACCTTGTAAGCCAATTCCATCAGTGGCTGGAAAGGGACTCTGCCTTGGGTAACCCCTGAGTCCTTGAGAAAATCCTGAGCGCCCGCTGAATTCGGGGATGTCCTGGTACAGACAACCCCCCACAGTTCACCTCGGAAGTGTTCTCTGGTTACCATTTTTATTTATTTTGGTCCCAGCAGAGTCGCCAATTTGTTAGGCTCCAAAGCTGGGCCTTTGAGGATAACCAGAAATGTAGAGAAAAAAAATTTAACGTAAGAGTTAGGCAGAACTTACATTTATTATGTCTGCAGGCAGGAGCCAAAGTTGGTCTAAAGTGACTCAATCCTGGCTCCTTGTGCTGCAGTTTTACTCTCACTTAAATACCTAAGTTACTACTTAGCATTTGCTCTGATTATGCATTAGCTTTTATGCATATGGATGATCATACATAGCTAGTTATATAATTGTGTGATTAGTATGTTCAGGAAATCATGTTTGCACATACATTGCATGATCAGAAAAGGGGCAGATAACTCCACCCTGGGTTGGGAAATTTACTATGTTAATTAAGTAAGTTGAAGTCAAGACAAGGGGCTTCCTCTGCACAGGTCCGGCCAACTGGTTGAAGCTGGTTTTCATACTTCATTGCTTCAACAGGATATTCTCGATCACAAGAAATGTGATCACAGCAACCTTTTAAGGTAGACTTAACAGAGGTGTGCCAAATGGAGATTGACCCAATTTTACAGGTGAGGAATTGGAGATTCAGAGATGTAAGTTGAGTTTTCTAAAGACACACAGCTTGTAGGTGGTGGGACTAGAGCTTTGGTCCATTCTTGCCTTCAAGGCCAGAGCTTATTTTTTTATTTTTTATTTTATTTTTTTTAGTAAAAGGCGAAAGATTTATTCTATCTGAAGAGAAACCAGAGTATCCAGTGCTTATTTTTTTAAAAAAAATTTTTAATTTTAATTTTTAAAGAAGCTTTAGATTACATAAATGTTACATCAAAGATATAAGGGATTTCCATATAGCACACCCCCACCCACACACTTTCCCACATTAACAACACCTTTCATTAGTGTGGTACATTTGTTACAATTAATGAACACATAATGAAGCATTACTACTAACCATGGACTATAGTTTACATTATAGTTTACACTTTGCCAAACCACACAATTTTATAGGTTTTGACAAAATGTACAATAACCAGTATCCATCATTGCAATATCATGCAGGACAATCTCAATGTCCCCAAAATGCCCCCATGTTGCACTTATTCTCCCCTCTCCCTTCCTTCAGAACCTCTGGTGGCCACTGCCTTTATATCAATATACAAATTCTTTATTGCTAGAACAATGTCTATAATAAAATAATAATAAGTTTACTTTAGTCCATTGTTCATTCCCCAATCTTGAGGATTTGGGAATGGTGATGCCCACTCTGCTTCTGATTGAGAAGTGGCTTAGATCCTATGGGGCAGATGGATGGAACTGTCTTGCTTGTAGTTGTAGACACTCTCTATTTTTTGAGATGGGCATTGTCCATCATCATCCTTTTGTTAGTTTTCCTGGGTGAGTCCAATGAACTGGAGAGTAGGTGTTATGACTCTGTTGAGATTCAGGACTCAACTGGCATATGAACAGACTGAAGATTTAAGTCTCTGGGACATATAATTAACAAGTATAGTGCTAATTATAGGTTCAGATAAAAACAGCAAAAGAGCCATGTGTAGGGAAATTATAAATGAGTAACTCTGCTACATTGGGAAGCATATATTACAATGTAAGGCTCACTGACAGGGTGTTGAATTCCTGAGATTGTCTGCTCTGCTTATAGTGTCTAGATGTCTCTAGAGCCCTGTATTAGTCAGCCAAAGGGGTGCTGATGCAAAATACCAGAAATCTGTTGGATTTTATAAAGAGTATTTATTTGGCATAGAAGCTTACAGTTATGAGGCCATAAAGCGTAAATTACTTCCCTCACCAAAGTATGTTGCCATGTGTTGGAGCAAGATGGCTACCCACATCTACAAGGGTTCAGTCTTCTTCTTCCTCTTAAGGCTCCATGGTCCCAGCTTCTTCCAATATCAGCTGTAGGCTGGGATAAGTCTCGTCTCTCTCCCAGGGCTCATTTCTCTCCAGGCTCAACTACCCTGCTCTCTCCACAAGGCCAGCTGTAAACTATCAGACAAATGGCTCATCTCTCTTCCTGGGGCCTCTGCAATATCTAATGGAGGGGGACGGATGTGGCTCAAGTGGTTGGGCGTCCATCTCCCATATGGAGGGACCTGGGTTCGATCTCTGGGACCTCCCGGTTTAAAAATATATATATTTTATATATAATGGAGCATTTTCTCTTTCTTTACATATCTCCTTCCAGGCTCCAGGGTCAAAACTCTAACTTTCTCCTATGCCATGTCATTTTCTCTGTGAGTCCCTACCCAAGGACCAATCAAAGCCTTAATCAGTATTTAATCAAGTAAAAGTGAAACCTCTGAATCAATCCAATCTAATACGCCCAGAGGAACAAACCAGTTCACAAACATAATCCAATATCTATTTTTAGAATTCATAAACAATATCAGACTGCTACAAGCTCCGAGGAGCCCTTCTGCTTGAGGCACTGTTTATTGTAGCAGTCAATGAGATCCCACTGAGATGTGCATAAGTGTAACCTCTGGAATGACCTCCCAACTCACTTTGACATCCCTTAGCCATAAAAACTGATTTCTATTTACCATTTCCCCCTTTTGGTCAAGGTCTTTTTCCAGATGCATCACTAGTCAGTACTTGGTAATAATCCCTCAGTACCAGGGAGGCTCATCCCTGGGAGTCATGTCCAATGCCGGGAGGAAGGTAGTGCATTTATACACAGAGTTTGGCTTAGAGAGAGGCCACATTTGAGCAACAAGGAAGTTTCAAGAGATAACTCTTAGGCAATATATAATACTAGGCTAAGTTTCAATTTCACAAGAAAGACCCACACAATTAACAAGAAAATATCAAACTCCCATCCTGGGAAGTTCTGCTATGTTCTGAATTAGAGTGGCAAGAATCTCTTGAGAACTTAGGCAGTGCTGAATAAAAGAAAACAGACCAATATGTCAAGGCCTCAATATTATTGGATGTAACTATGAACCTTATTCTTCAAAAATTGAAAATTAGTGGTTACTATAGGTCCCAAGGGGAGGGAGCGGGAAGAATAGAATAGATAGAACATGGAGAATTTTTATGGCATTAGAATTATTCTGCATGACCTTGCAATAATGGATACATATCATTTTTCTGTAACCTAAAGCTTCTTTGAAGATAAAGCAAAAAATAAGACACTGGGGGAATAAATGGAAGAAATTGTCACTGTACATAAAAGACAACAGATCTTTCAGTGATGAAAGACCCAATGAATAAAATTTTTCTTTTCTTTTAAATTTTTGTATTTTATTCATTATTTATTATTATTATTTTATTAATTTTATTTTATATTTTGGCTTTGTCTTTGGGGATGTTTTGGATTGCAGAAAGGTCAGAACTGTGGCAGGGGAGGATCACTGGTGGTGGATGTCAGTTATGGGGGATGTGTAGGGAGGGATACACCTGGGACATGCCTCTCAGCCAGATGACTATGTTCATGTGTTCATGGGGCATTGTCTCGGTAGTTGGAGACCCACACAATAACTGAAAGAATATTGAATTCCCATCCTGGGGAGTCCTGCTACATTCTCTAATAGAGTGGCAAGAATCCCTTGTGTACATGGGCAGTGCCTAGAGAAGGAAGAGAGACCATAATGCCAGGCCAATGCTCTTTTTAACTACATAACTACATAACTCTGAGGGTGCATTATATCATCAGTGGTGTAATGGAGTCACAGACACAGATTAAGTTTTGACTCTGCCACTTGCTGCCTTTGTAAACTTGGGCAAGTGGCTTATCTGCTAAAAGGGTCAGTTTGTTCCTCTGTAGAAAGGGAATAATATTATCTCCCTTAAGATACAAGAAAATGATTAAGAGTGGCTTCCTGTGGAAGAAAGAACTGCTCACCCAGAGGAGGCCATACTTTTCATTTTTGTATAGTTTAACTGTTTTACCCCATGCAGTATCAAGTATTTCAATAATTTTTTGTTACCCACCTCATAGTGTTCTTTTTCCATAAGTAAAACTTTAAGCTTCCTATACAAATGAACAAAAGACATGAAGTGAGAATTGACTAAGGAGATCTAAGTGCTTAACAAACTTAAAAAAATATCCTCAACCTCACTAGAAATAAAATAGATACAAACCAAACATTGCTATTTATTTAATACATTAGCAAAGATTTAAAAATCATAACCCTCCATGAAAATAAATAAATAAGGAAATGGGTACTCTCAAACATTGCTGATGACAATGGTAGTTGGTAAAATTTTTGTGGGAAACAATTATACAATATACTTCTGTTTTGGATGTTACATGAATGTTTTTTGGGTGATGAGGCAGAAATACAGATAGCCAGCCACCCAATAATACGTGAAAGGACAGCTTTAATAGATCAAAGAGACTAAAAGAAGAGAGGGAAAGAGGACAGCAGAGAGGCCCTGTCTTACCTAACCTAGGCTCCCATGAGGAGGATCCATGGAGGAAACTGTAAGGAACTTTGAACTCAGTGCCAGTAGCAACACTGCCATTGATCCTGGAGCTCTTCATGTTTGGATTCCAGTACTTATACAAATGAGACTTCTTAACAGAACAATTTGTTCATTAATTGAAATTGCTTAAAGTGAATTCATGGTGGAAATCTCATTAAGTCAGTATAAAAAGCAGCTCTTGTTTTAGTATTTAAAAATCAATTATTTGTCTATTTCTTTTGGCTTGATCATAATGTAGCATCACATTAGTTGGTGGATTTTGCCCATATTTCTGTACTCCAAATGAAAATAATTCCAGGAAACTACCTTATTAAATCTTTTTAAAAATCCTTTACACATTTTCAGAAATAACTTTATATAAATGGAAAAAAGATTTAAATGTAAAAAAAAAAGTACTAGAAGAAAATATAATTAGATATTTAAAATATCCTGGGGATGGGATGAGAAAGACCTTTCTAAGCAAGGAACCCTGAAGCAATATAATAAAAAATGATCTAATTAAAATTTCCCTTTACTGAATCTAATACAATCAAAGGGTCCCACACACAGAGAAATGGATTAGTTCTAAGTAAATAATCTTTACTCAGATTCACAAAAGCTTCAAACTGACACACTCCACCCTCTGAATCTCAAAAAGACATGTACTTTCCATATGCAAAGTACATTCATTCCATCACAGTATTTCAAAAAACAAAACAAAACAACCTTAAATCATTTCAGCAACCATGCTAAGTACAAAATCACATCAAAATCAGTTACAAGCATGCAGTCTGTCTTGTGGCAAAATTCTCCTCTGGCTGTAGACTTGTGAAACTTATGAAAGAAGTTATCTGCTTCCAATATACAAAAGAGGGACAGCCATAAAATAAATGTTTCCATTACCATAGGGGGAAATTTTAATGAAAACAGGGGCCACTGGTCCCAATAGACTTTGGTGAGGGAAGTAACTTATACTTTATGGCTTGATAACTGTGGGCTTCTATCCCAAAGAAATACCCTTTATAAAAACCATGGCATACTCCATTAGATTTCAAAGTCTGTGAGTCATCTATAGGACTATGGTTTCTTCTTCTACTCAGAGCCTTATGGAGGCCAACCCCTTCCAAGGACTTGCCCAGCAGCCAGCTTCTCATCAAGCATTAGGGTGGCAGTCAAGCTCTAGGTCTCATCCTCCAAGAAAACTGGGGTGAGGCTCATAATCTCCCCAATCTCTGGGACACAGGCTCAATCCTCTTAGTACAGTGGTGTGGTGGCCACACTCTCCCTAATCTCTGGTATACAAGCCCAACCCTTACAACACTGGGGTGGTGACCTAACTCTCCTCAATCTTCTGGGAAGGTGCCTGTGGCAGTTTGATATTGTTTATAAATTCCAAAAATAGGTATTGAATTATGTTTGTAAACTGGTCTGTCCCTCTGGGTATATTAGATTATATTGGATTCAGAGGTTTCACTTTTAATTGATTAAATAATGATTAAGGATTTGATTGGGCCACATCAGTAGGATGTTGCATCCCCACCCCCTTGGTGGACAGGGACTCACTGGGACAGGGACTGGAGTTTTTAATGCTGGAGCCCGGGAAGTAAGCACACAGAGGAACAGAGAGAAGGCTCAATTAGACATGGCAGAGGTCCCGGGAAGAGAGAAGAGCCATTCACCTGCTAGTCTACATCTGGCCTCTTGGAAATAGAAGAGCAGCTGAGCCTGGAGAGAGGCAAGCCCTGGGAAAGAGGAACCCAGGAAGCCTGAACTCTTGCAGATGTTGGTAGCCATCTTGCTCCAACATGTGGCAATAGACTTTGGTGAGGGAAGTAACTTATACTTTATGGCTTGATAACTGTGGGCTTCTATCCCAAAGAAATACCCTTTATAAAAACCAACCAATTTCTGGTATTTTGCATCAGCACCCCTTTGGCTGACTAATATAGTGCCCCACCTTCTCTGTAGCATGGAGTGGCAAATTCTCCCTGAACAATGGGGTGGAAGGCCCCCCTCTTCAAAAGTTGGGGTGAACTCACCTTTTCTGCACACAGAGTTGGTGTCCCTGTCTTGGCCCAAGAAGATTTCTTAAGTCTGACTTCAGCTTCCATGGTTTTGCCCTTGAAGTCATTTTCCTTCAATCTTTCCCTTTTCTGTCCCTTTTAATTCAGATTAACAGTGGTTTTGTTCATAAAGAACTTGCAAAAAGATTGTTGGTTTTACATGTGGTTCACAGGGGTCCCACCCATCAGACAGTAGGTCTTTCTACAAATCCTTCCTAGATAACCACATTCCAATCCAGACTTGCAAGGAAATGGCTGCCTAGTTCCAAGTTCAGTTAAGTCTTCACATGGGGCCCTATTCTCTGGGGACTTGCTACCTGGAAGCTCAGAATTTCCCAAACTATCAACTTCTAGTTTCTTTGTGCCCAGGAGTTCGGTTCTCAGCTATCTCTTTCCACTCACATTTTGCTATAAGCTACAAAGAGAAGGCCGGCCGCATAGTCCACATTTAGTTTGGAAATCTCCTCCAATAAATATCCAAGCTCATCACTTTCAAATTCTGCCTTCCATCTAACAACAGGAGTTGATTTTGCCAAGTTCTCTGCAACTTTAAAACAAGGATCTCTTTCCTTCTAGTCATCATTTCCTTCTAAAGCCTCATTGAAAGTACATTTAACATCCATATTTCTACCAACAGTCTCTTCAAAGCAATCTACCAAGCATCTCACAATTCCTCCAGAATCTTCCCCTTACCCATTTGTAAAACTATTCTAACATTTTTGGTATTCTCAAGCAGCAGCATCCCACTCCTGGTAACAATTTCTGTTTTAGTTTGCTACAGACTGCCAATGCAATATACCAGAAATGTGTTTGCTTTTATAAAGGGAATTTATTATGATAAAATCTTAAAGTTCTGAGGCTGTGAGAATGACCATATCAAGGAATTAGTCACTTTGGTGACTTTCTCACCAAAGTCAGCTGCTGGTGATCCCGGAGTCCTTCCTCTCACATGGCAGGGTCAAAATGGCAGATGTCTTTCTCTCTGTGTGTTTCTGCTTTCAGTTCTCCACCTCTATAAGATTCTAGCAACAGGGCTAAGACCCAACCTGGGTCATGCCTCACTGATGTAGTCCAATCAAAGTCCCTAAAGCAAAAGTGGTTGTATCAAAAGTTCCCTTGACTGAATATAATGCAATGAAGGGGTGCCACACCCAGAGGAATGGATTCGTTCTAAGAACATGATCTTTTCTGGGATTCACAAGAGGTTCAAATCGTCACATTGTGTATTACATTAATTTGTTTTATGTTGAACAACTCTTAAATACTGGGATAAATCTCATTTCATATGGTGCATAATTATTTTGATGGGCTGTTGAATTGAATTTATAAAAAGTGATCTAATCAAAAGTTCTCTTAACTGAATCTATTCAAAACATACAATAGGTTTACACACACAGTAATGGCTTAGCTTAAGGACATAATTTTCTGGGATCCACCAAAGAATCAAACCAGCACATTCAACCATCTGGACCCCAAAATACATATTCTAAAGATATGCAAAATACATTGATTCCATCACAGTATTTCAAAAAGTCTTAAATCATTTCAGTAGCCATGCTAAGTACAAAATCTCATCAAAATCAATTGTAGGCATGCATTCTGTCATGGGCAAAATTTCTCTCTGGCTGTAGACTTGTGAAACTAAGAAACAAGCTATCTACTTCCAATATACAAAGAGGGACAGTTATAGAATAAATTTTTCCATTACCATAGGGAGAAATTAGAAGGAAAACAAGGGTCATAGGTCCTAAACAGTTCTGAAAACCTGCAGGACATACTCCATTAAATGTCAATGTTTGAGAGTCATCTATAAGAAGACTGTTTCTTCTCCTTGGGGCCTCATAGGGTGGGAGTCCCAAGTCTTCCAAAGGCTTGTCCTGCAGCCATCTTCTTGTCTCTGTCTTCATCAAACATCTGGGTAGTGGCTGAGCTCTAGGCCTCGCCCTCCAAGAACACTGGAGTTATGGCCACACTCTCCCCAATCTCAGGGGCACAGGACCAACCCCCTCAGAACAGTGGTGTGGCAATCAACCTCTTCCCAATCTCTGGAGAACATACTCCACCTTCTCTGAAACCTGGGGTGGACACACTCTTCCTGAACAATGGGATTGAAGACCCACCCTCTTCAAATTCCAGGGCAAACTCACCCTTTCCAGACACATGGTTAGGTCCTTCTCTTGGCTCAAGAATATGTCTTAAGTCCAGACCTCAGCTTCTATGGTTTTGCCCTTGAAGTCATTTTTCTCCTTCAATCTGTCCCTTTTAGTCCAGGCTGACAATGGTTTTATTCATGCAGATCTCACAAAAAGCCTGTTGGTTTTGCATGCAGCACACAAGGGCCCCAATCATCATACAATAGGACTTTCCACAAATCCTTTCTGGATAACTGCATTTCCAGTCCTGATTTGCAAGGAAATGGCTGCCTGGTTGCAAGTTCAGTTAAGTTCTCACATGGAGCCCTATTCTCTGGGGACTTGTTTTACAGAAGCTTGGAATTTTTCAAACCATCAATTTCTGGCTTCTTTGTGCCCAAGAATTCAGTTCTCAATGTATCTATTTCCTCTCAAATTTTGCTATAAGCTGCAAGGAGAATCCAGGCCACAGTTTCTACCTTCAGTTTGGAAATCTGCTCAGCTAAATATTTAAGTTTATCATTTTCAAATTCTGCCTACCGTCTAACATGAAGGCTCAATTTTGCCAAGTTTCCTGCCACTTGAAAGCAAAGATCACCTTCTTTCCAGTTTGCAATGACCCAATCATCATTTCTGTCTAAGATGTCATCAAAAGTATCTTTAGCATCCATATTTCCAACAGTCTCTTCAAAGCAATTTGGGCCTTTTCTATCAAGCATCGCACAATCCCTCCAGAATCTTAGAAGTACTTGTTCGAACACTGAGGCAAGAAAAAGATATAAAAGGCATCCAAATTGGAAAGGAAGAAGTAAAAATTTCACTATTTGTAGGCGACATGATCCTATGCATAGAAAGCCCTGAGAAATCTACAAAGCTTCTAGAACTTATGAATGAGTTCAGAAAAGTTGCAGGTTATAAGATCAATATGCAAAAATCAGTAGCATTTCTGTACACCAATAATGAGCAATCTGAAGAGGAAATCAAGAAAAAAATACCGTTTACAATAGTAACTAAAAGAATCATATACCTGGAATAAAATTTAACTAAAGCTGTCAATGACTTATACACAGAAAACTACACAACACTGTTAAAGGAAATGAAAGAAGACTTAAATAAATGGAAGAATATTCCCTGTTCATGGATAGGAAGACTAAACATCATTAAGATGTCTATTCTACTCAAACTAATATACAGATTTAATGCAATCCCAACAAAAATCAACACAGCATTTTTTACTGAATTGGAAAAACAAACTATGAAATTTATTTGGAAGAGCAAGAGGCCTCAAATACCCAAAAGCACATTGAAAAAGAAAAATGAAAGCAGAGGAATCACACTACCTGACTTTAAAACATACTACAGGGATGCAGATGTGGCTCAAGTGATTGGGTTTCTGTCTACCATATGGGAGGTCCAGAATTCGATTCCTGGGGCTTCCTGGTGAAGGCAAGGAGTGCCTTACATGGAGTGCTGGCCAGCGCAAGAGTGCTGGCCTGTGCAGAGAACTGGTGCAGCAAGATGATGCAACAAGAAAAGACACAGAGGAGAGACAATAAGAGATGCAGCAGACCAGGGACCTGAGGTGATGCAAGAGATTGAGCACCTCTCTCCCACTCCAGAAGGTCCCAGGATCAGTTCCCAGTGCTACCTAGAGAAGACCAGCAAACACAGAAGAATGCACAGTGAATGGACACAGAAAGCAGAAAATGGGGGGGTGGAGGAGGGAAATAAATAAGTAAATCTTTTTTAAAAAACTTACTACAAAGCTACAGTTGTCAAAATTGCATGGTATTGGCAAAAGGATGGACATACTGACCAATGGAACCGAATTGGGAGTTCTGATATAGATCCTTGCATATACAGGCATCTGATATTCGAGAAGACCACTAAGCCCACTCAACTGGGACAGAATGACCTCTTCAACAAATGGTGTTTGGAGGGAGGTAGGTGGTTCAAAAGATTGAGTTCCTCTCTCCACTCCGGAAGGTCCCAGAATTGGTTCCCAGGGCCACTTAAGTGAAGACAAGCAGACACAGAAGAGCACACAGAGAACAGATAGCGAGTGCAAAAGTGTGTGTGGGGGGGAAGGATCAATCAATCAATAAATCTTTTATAAAAAGGTAGTTAATAATACTATTTAAAAAAACAAATGGTGCTTGGAGAACTGGATATCCATATCCAAAAGAATGAGAGAGGAACACCATCACACACCTTGTACAAAAATCAGCTCAAGATGGATCAAAGATCTAAATATAAGAGCCAAGACCATAAAGACTTTGGAAGATAATGTAAGGAAGCATATACAGGACCTTGTAATAGGAAATGGTTTCATGAACTTCACACCCAAAATGCATGCAGTGGAAGAAAAAAATAATAAACGGTATCTCCTCAAAATGAAAAAATTTGCACCTCAAAGGAGGTTATCAAGAAAGTAAAAAGGCAGCCTACCCAATGGGAGAAAATATTTGGTAACCATATACCTGGTAGGCGCCTAGTATCCAGCATATATAAAGAAATCCTACACCTTGAGAAAAGACAACCATTTTAAAAATGGGCAAGGGCGGAATCTCGGTGGAGCTGAAACTCCTAATCTACAGCTCAATGCACTCACCCAGGACACCTGATGATGGACAACCGTCATCCCAGGGAATGGAGAGAGTCTGCAGCTGCAGGCAGGATAATCCCATCCAACTTATTCATGGGATATAAGCCCCCTCTCAATTGGAGATGGAGTGGACATCACCATCACAGACTTCTCAGGATTGGGGGAAGAGCTATGGAATAGAGTGGACTTACTGGTATTCTGTTATAGACATACTGTGTTTCAAGGAGTGGAAGAAATTACAACATTAATGTGGAGCCAGTGGCCACTGGATGCTCTGGGGGCAGGGAGAGGGAAAAGCAGTTGTAATACAGGGGCTTTTACGGGACTTGGGAATTGTTCTGAGTGACACTGCAATGACAGATATAGGCCATTTTATATCATCATATAACATGCAGAACTCTGTGGGAGAGAGTGTGGTCTACAATGTGAACTATGGTCCATGCTTAATGGCAAAGCTCCAGGATGAAGTGCCACACTAATGAAGGATGTTTATGTGGGAGGTTGTGGAAGGTGTGGTAGGTGGGGTATATGGGAATCCCCATATTTTTGTGTAAAATTTATGTAATCTAAGTATCTTTAAAAAAATAATAATAACAATTTTAAAAATGGGTAAGCAACTTGAAAAAACACTTCTCCAGGAAGAAATACAAATGGCTAAAAAGCACACGAGAAGATGCACAATATCACTAGCTATTAAGGAAATTCAAATCAAAACTATGGAAGTTGGCGTTAGTGTAGGAGGGCACACACTGCAAGCTCCCAGAGCAAGGCGGATTGGGGACGGGGTCCTGCCCGGGGGTCTGTGCTGTGCACGCGTGGAGTGAGAAGCTTGGGACATCTATCTGCGCGGATCGGCGGCGTGGACCGAACGGTGGAGATTCGTGAGTTTTGAGGCTGCCGGTGGACTTTGGCACAGGCGGCTGAGCCCCGCGTTTAGGGAAAAAATAAATAAAAGGGCCATTTTGAGCCGCGGGCAGGGTGAAAAAGTTTTATTTTCTGGGGATCTGGCTGCCTGGCGCCCCTTGGACCTTGTGTGAACAGAGCAAATGAGCTAATCAGCACCCAGTGAACCGGAGGGGGGATTTTGGTCGGGGAACGCAGCTGATTTCCCTAGCCACCCAGGGATAAGACCCGGGCCGCTGCGGAGCCAGGAGGAAGGGACACTTCCCAAAAAAGGGAGGGTTCGGTTGGAAGACAGGGAAGGGTATTTTATATTTTTAGACATTGATCTGGCTGCCTGCACTGCCCCATAGCTTTGGGGAGCAGATAAGCCGACCTGAAGCAGCATCAGGCTGAGAGCAGACGCGAATCTGCACTCAAACTGATTTACTGAGCAGCCCGGTGACGCTGGAGCTCGGCGCCAGAAGGGGCAGAATCCGCCATCTTTAGCATTCCTCACTGACTAACATCAGAGCTTCACCTAACCAGGGGAGTCCGGAAAGTGGGACATGCCTGATTAATTTCCACGGGCCCAGCTAGGGTCCCTTCTGTAAGGGGGTTGATCTAGAGGAGGAATTATTTTGGGTCCTGCATTTGGCTAAAAAAAAAAAAAAAAAAAAAAAGTGAGGTCACCTCAACAAATGAAAAATAAATTCTTTTTAATTTAGTTTAATAGCTAAAAGCTGCTTCATGACCTGCATATAGAACCCTGTGGGGAAATTCATTGATAAACACAAGTAGGCAGGAAGGATCCACGTGGACCCTAGGGGAATCATTGACCCCCTTAGCTCTGTTTGACTGCTTGCCTGTGTGGATCTTTGGTTTCTCTCTGTTACTTTCTGGTCTATTGCTATTATTCCCGTTTTCCTCCCCCCTTCCTTTTTCCTTCTATTTTTTTTTTTTTAATAGGTGCTGCTAGCTGGTCGCTTCTTTGCTGGGCTTCTTATTCAGTAATTTCCCACTCGCTGTATATATTGATTCTGTATTACAAACTATCACTTATCCTTCCTGCATCTTTCTGCCTTCTGTTTTCTGTTGTGGCTCTTAGAGACAACATTTTTTCATAGGCCCACAACTTAAGGGTGTCAATTTCTATCCCAACTATTTTGTTTTCTTCTTATTCTTTTTTCTTTTTTTTTTTTTATTAGTATTAACTTTTTCCTTTCAGAACTTTCTCTACTATTTCTCTCCCTCCTCATAATTCTAGCCTTCTAAATCACTATATATATATATTCCTCCATTTGTTTTCCCAGTCCATTGTAGGAACTCCATATTTTTTCCTAGTACTCTACACTGCCTACTCAAGTTAAATATTCATCTCATTAAGTCTCATTTTGCCCCTCTTCTAACTTTTATCAACATTTCTATTATCCTTCTGCCTTCCTTACATCTTTTGATTCCTCTGGCCCTAACCTTTTGCCTTCAAGGGAACATAGAAAGAAGCAAGGAAATAAAATAAGAAGAAAAACTGCCAAAGAGAAAACTTAACTCACACACAGAACCAACAGCTAAATAAAATTCTAGAGAATAGAGAAAAGCTAATCAACTGAACAAACCCATCAAGATAATATGATGACCAGAGGGCAACAGAAAAATACAAATAACTCTGAGAAACTGGAAAACATGGAACAGTCCAGTGCACAAAATAAAAACCAAGAAGCAATGCAGTACATCGAACAACTAATCAAAGCTATCCAAACAAATATCATGGACCAACTTAAAGAACTGAAGGAAGAGATTAAGGATATAAAGAAGACACTGGGAGAACATACTGAAGAAATAGCTAACACACCTAAAAAGGTAATGGATATGATGGCGAACAAAGATACAAGTCAAGAAATGAAAAAGACGCTGGACACACATGGCAGCAGAATTGAACAGGCAGAGGAAAGAATTAGTGATATGGAAGACAATACAGTTGAAATCAAAGAGATTGTAGAAAAGATAGACAAAAAGATAGAAAAAATCCAGTATGTTCTCAGGGAATTAACCGATAATGCAAGACGCACAAACATACACATTATGGGCATCCCAGAAGGAGAAGAGAAGGGAAAGGGAACAGAACGAGTGTTGAAGGAAGTTATGGCTGAAAACTTCCCAACTCTATTGAGAGAGATGGATGTGCAGATCCAGGAAACACAGCGCACCTCAAATAGTATAAATCCCAACAGGCCAACTCCAAGACATATACTTGTCAAATTGTCCAATGCTCAAGACAAAGAGAAAATACTCAAGGCAGCAAGAGAAAAGAGAACCATCACATACAAGGGAAGCACAATAAGATTAAGTGCTGATTTCTCAGCTGAAACCATGGAGGCAAGAAGACAGTGGTATGACATAGTCAAAACACTAAAAGAAAAAAACTTCCAGCCACAAATTCTCTATCCAGCAAAATTGGCAGTCAAAAATGATGGAGAGTTCAAAATATTCACAGATAAACAGCAATTAAGAGAGTATGTCAAGAAGAAACCAGCACTTCAAGAAATACTAAAGGAATCTCTACAAGTTGAAAGGAAAAAACAAAGGAGAGAGAGTTGGAGGAGAGTTTAAAAATAACTGAAAACTCAAAAAGAGAAACAAAACAACATATGACATACATTAACCGAAAGAAAAAATGACTGAAGTAAGAAATTCATTACGAGTAATAACACTGAATGTTAATGGATTAAATTCACCAATCAAAAGACACAGATTGGCAGAATGGATAAGAAAATATGATCCATCTATATACTGTCTACAAGAAACCCACCTTCGGCCCAGGGATTCAAGGAGGCTGAAAGTGAATGGCTGGAAAACCATTTTACAAGCTAACAATAGCCAAAAAAGGGCAGGAGTAGCTATTCTAATATCAGACAAAATAAACTTTAAATGCAAAACTATTGTAAGAGACAAAGATGGACACTACATATTAGTAAAAGGAGTAATCTCTCAAGAAGAGAGAACAATCATCAACATTTACGCACCTAATCGAGGTGCCTCAAAATACGTGTGGCAAACTCTGGAAAAGCTGAGGAGAAATAAATTCCTCTACAATTATAGCAGGGGACTTCAACACACCACTATCATCATTAGACAGAACATCTAGGCAGAGAATTAATAAAGAAACTAAGACACTCAACAATACATTAGAAGATTTGGACTTAATAGACATATACAGAACACTACACCCAAATACAGCGGGATTTACATTCTTCTCGAGTGCACATGGAACATATTCCAAAATAGACCACATGCTAGGCCACAAAACAATACTCAATGAATTCAGAAAAATTGAGATTATACAAAGTAATTTCTCTGACCACAACGGAATGAAGTTGGAAATCGCTAAGGGCCAGAGAAACAGGTTAGGCACAAGGATATGGAAGTTAAACAACACACTCTTAGACAAACAGTGGGTCAAAGAGGAAATTTCAAAAGAAATCAGTAACTACCTTGAAACTAATGAAAACAACAACACAACATATCAAAACCTATGGGATGCGGCGAAAGCAGTCCTGAGAGGGAAGTTCATAGCCATAAATTCATATATTAAAAAAGAAGAAAGAGCTAAAATTGAAGACCTAACTGCACACTTGGAGGAATTGGAAAAACAACAACAAACTAAACCTAAAGGAAGTAGAAAACAGGAAATAACCAACATTAGAGCAGAACTAAATGAAATAGAGAATAAGAAAGCACTGGAAACAATAAACAAAACCAAAAGCTTGTTCTTCGAGAATATCAACAAAATTGACAAACTCTTAGCCAGACTAACAAAGAAAAAGAGAGAACAGATGCAAATACATAAAATAAGGAATGAGCAAGGTGATATCACTACTGACCCCACAGAAATAAAGAGTATCATAAGAGGATACTTTGAAAAATTATATGCCAAGAAGAATGAAAATTTAGAGGAAATGGACAAGTTTCTAGAAACCCACAAACAGCCAACATTGATGAAAGAAGAAATAGATGAACTCAACAGTCCAAGTACAAGTAAAGAGATAGACTCAGTCATTAAAAACCTCCCAACTAAGAAGAGTCCAGGACCAGATGGCTTCACAGCTGAATTCTACCAAACATTCCGGAAAGAGCTAACACCAATTCTACTTAAGCTCTTCCAAAAAATAGAAGTAGAAGGAATAGTACCTAACTCATTCTATGATGCCAACATTACTCTAATACCAAAACCAAATAAAGATACCACAAGAAAGGAAAATTACAGACCAATTTCTCTAATGAACCTAGATGCTAAAATCCTTGACAAAATACTTGCTAATCGCATTCAACAACATATCAAAAGGATTATACACCATGACCAAGTGGGTTTCATCCCGGGTATGCAAGGATGGTTCAATATAAGAAAATCAATCAATGTAATACACCACATAAACAAACTGAAAGAAAAAAACCACATGATCATCTCTATAGATGCACAAAAAGCATTCGACAAAATACAGCACTCTTTCCTCATAAAAACACTACAAAAGATAGGAATAGATGGAAACTTTCTGAAAATGATAAAGGGTATAAATGAAAAACCCAAAGCTAACATCATTTTTAACGGTGAAATCCTAAAAGCCTTCCCTCTGAGATCGGGAACAAGACAAGGAGGCCCACTATCACCACTCCTATTTAACATTGTCTTAGAAGTACTTGCACGAACACTGAGACAAGAAAAGGACATAAAAGGCACCCAGATTGGAAAAGAAGAAGTAAAAATTTCATTATTTGCAGATGACATGATCCTATACATAGAAAGCCCTGAGAAATCGACAACAAGGTTTCTAGAACTTATAAAGGAGTTCAGTAATGTTGCAGGCTATAAGATCAACGCTCAAAAATCAGTAGCATTTCTGTACACCAATAACCAGCAAACTGAGGAGGAAAGCAGGAAAAAAATACCATTTACAATAGTAAACAAAAGAATCAAATACCTAGGAATAAATTTAACTAAAGATGTAAAGGACTTATATACAGAAAACTACACAACACTGTTAAAGGAAATCAAAGAAGACTTAAATAAATGGAAAAATATTCCCTGTTCATGGATGGGAAGACTAAACATCATCAAGATGTCTATCCTACCCAAACTAATCTACAGATTTAATGCAATCCCAATAAAAGTCAACACTATATTTTTTAAGGAACTGGAAAAACTAACCACAAAATATATTTGGAGAGGCAAGAGGCCCCGAATTGCCAAAGATATATTGAAAAAGAAAAATGAAGTTGGAGGTATCACATTACCTGACTTTAAAACATACTACAAAGCTACAGTGATCAAAACTGCGTGGTATTGGCACAAGGATAGACCTACTGACCAATGGAACCAGATTGAGAGTTCTGATATAGATCCTCGCATATACAGTCATCTGATATTTGACAAGGCCACAAAACCCTCTCAGTTGGGAGAGAGTGGCCTCTTTAACAAGTGTTGCTTGGAGAACTGGATATCCATATCCAAAAGAATGAGAGAAGAATACCATCTCACACCTTAAACAAAAATCAACTCAAGATGGATCAAAGATCTAAATATAAGAGCCAAAACCATAAAAACCTTGGAAGATAATGTAGGGAAGCATCTACAGGACCTTGTAATAGGAAATGGTTTCATGAACTTCACAGCCAAAGCACGAGCAGCAAGAGAAAAAATTGATAAATGGGATCTCCTCAAAATTAAAAACTTCTGCACCTC
>JAKSZT010054527.1:136902-197729 GCA_026826555.1 Tolypeutes matacus
ACACTGCACCACCAAACCCAATGCCCAGGGCATGTAACTATGAATCTTGTCATTCCATGAGTCAAGACAGGGGAGTGTCATATGCCCCAGGGGGATGGGGAGGAAGGAACAGTTAAGATCAAATGGGGTATTTAGAGGTCATGGGAAAGGTTTTTCTTTACCTTACAGCAATGGACACAGGACATGGTAAATACCATAAAAAATTATTAAACTGTACTGTCTAAATTGTAAACTATACTGTAAACCATGGATAATGTTTAGTTGCTATATTTTACTATCTGTATAACAGTTATAACAATGTTAACATCCATAAAAAAAAAAAGGTTTTAATATGGGGTGGGGAAGGGGGAGGGAGGTTCGGTATGAGGGAGTCACTAGTAATCTGTGTGTGACTTTGCTGTGACCTAAAAGTTCTTTGAAAATTAAATGAAAATTTGGGACACACTGGGGAATGAGAGGAGGAAGGTGTCACAGTACACTGGACATCTGATAATACAGTGATAAAAGGAAAAAAGAATAATGTTTTAAAAAAGGATTTTTTAATATTTTTCCCTTTTTTTTGAATGTCCCAATCTGCTAATTATATTTTATTTTTAGTTTAGTTTTTTTCTTCTGAGTTTCCTTGTATTTATCTCTTGCATTTAAGCTTATCATTATTATTTCTTTTTCCCATTAATTGTATTTGGTTATTATATGGGCTTCATGTTCAAGGAAGGTTTAGATCACAGAAGGGTTACAACAGGGGCAGCAGAGGATCATTGGTGGGGGGTGTCTGGGATGGGGGATTCATGGGAGTAAGTTCATCTGAATATACATGAAAGATATATAAAATTGTTCAAATGATCAAGGGGTGGGGCATGGTCACAATGGGTAGACAATCACTCAATAAATGAGAGAATCTGAATTCCCAGTCTGGAGAGCTCTGCCACATTCTCCAAGGGAGCAGCAACAGTCCCCCGAGTGCAGGGGCAGTGTCTGGCAAAAGAGGATGGCCCACTGATGGGTTCTTGTTATTGATGACTAGCCTTATGAGTCTTTGCTCTTGTAATTGAAACTTAGCCTACTGTTATGGGGTGCCTAAGGGCTGCCACCTGAGACCCTCCTTGTTGCTCAAATGTGGCCTCTCTCTAAGCCAAACTTAGCCTATGAATGCATTACCTTCCCCCCAACGTGGGACATGACTCCTGGGGATGAGCCTCCCTGGCAACGAGGGATTAATACCAAGTGCCAACTGGCAACACGACTGGAAAAAGGCCTTGAATAAAAGGGGGAAAAGGTAAAGAGAAATGAGCTCATGTGGCTAAGAAACTTCAAAAAGAGTCGGGAGGTCATCCCAGAGGTAACGCTTATGCACGCCTCAGCAGGAGCTCATAGAACACCAAAGTGGATATCACCCCACACAGAGGGGCTCCTGAGGGTTCTGGAGACACCTAGGTCCTATATAAGGGGGGATAGCCCCAGAGATTGATGCCTTATCAGTGGACTCTACTTTGGAATCTGTGCTCCTGAGAGTGACAGAGTTGGACTCAAATAAGTCCTCCCTGCACATGGTCCATCAGTCCCTTCTATTCAAACATATATGTGATGCAGGAGTTTGTAGGTGTACTTCCAGAGACTGGAGCCTCTGGCCTACCTATGTGCCAGCTGTGCCTGGAATCTTGGTGGAGCTGCAACTCCTACCCTACAGCTCAATGGACTCACCCAAGTCACCTGGCAAGGAGACGACGATGGGCAACGGCCATCCCAGGGAATGGAGAGGGCCTGCAGCTGCAGGCAGGATAATCCCATCCACCATATCCATGGGATATAAGCCCTCTCTCACTTGGAGGTGGAGTGGATGTCACCATCCCAGTCCCCTCAGGATTGGGGGAAGAGCTATGGACTAGAGTGAACTTAATGGTATTCTGTTGTAGACATACTGTGATTCAAGCAATGGAAGAAATTATAAAAGTGAGGTGGAGTCAGTGGCCACTGGATGCTTTCAGGGCAGGGAGGGGAAGGGCAGTTGAAATACAAGGGCTTTTTGAGACTTGGGGTTTGTCCTGAGTGGCGTTGCAGTGACGGATGTAGGCCATTTTACATCAGCATATACCATGCAGAACTGTGTGGGAGAGAGTGTGGTCTACGATGTGAACTGTGGTCTATGCTTGGTGGCAAGGCCCCAGGATGTGTATATCCATTGCAGGTGATGTGCCACACTGATGAAGGATGTTTGTGTGGGATGTTGTGGGAGGTGTGGGAGGTGGAGAACATGGGAATCCCTGTAATTTCTTTATAATATTTAGGTAATCTAAGTACCTTTTAAAATATACATATATAAAAAATAACATTTATGTAAGCAAATGCACATATATGCATATATATATTTATATATCATTTTACAAATGTTGGTATGTATTGTGAAAAATTTGATTTTTACCCACAATAAAAGAAAAAAAGAAGAAGATACTGGGAGAGCACAAACAAGAATTTGAAAACCTGAAAAGAAAAATAACAGAGCTTATAAAAATGAAAGATACAATAGGTGAGATTAAAAACACATTAGAGGCATACAACAGCAGATCTGAAATCATGTAAGAAACAATGAGTGATGTAGAAGACTTAACACCTGAAATTGAAGTCAGAGAAGAACAGAGAGAAAATAGAATGGAAAAATTGAGCAGAGTCTCAGGGAATTGAATGATAACATGAAACACAACAACATAAGTATCATGGGAGTTCCAGAAGGAAAAGAGAAGGGAGAGGGGGCAGAAAGAGTATTTGAGGAAATAATGGCTGAAAATTTCCCAATTATCATGAAAGAAATGAATTTACATGTCCAAGGTTCAGCGTACTCCAATCAGAATAAATCTGAATAGATCCATGCCAAGACTCATACTACTCAGAATGTCAAATCCCAAAGATAAAGAGAAAACTCTGAAAGCAGCAAGGCAGAAGCAAACCATCACACACAAGGGACACTCAGTAATATTTAGTGTGGATTTCTCATCTGAAACCATGGGGGTGGGAAGACAGTGGTATGATATAATTAGGATTCTGAAAGAGAAAAATTGCCAGCCAAGAGTTCTTTATCAAGCAAAATTAGCCTTCAAATATGAAGGTGAGTTTAAAATAGTCACAGATAAAAGAAACTAAGAGAGTTCATAGACAAAAATCAGGCTCTGCAGGAAACACTAAAGAAAGTTCTGCAGCCAGAAAGGATAAGACAGGAGAGAGAGAGGCTTGGAGGAGAGTATAGAAGACTATCAGAAAAGGAAACCAAAATGGTAAAAAGACAAAAATAAGATATGATATATGAAAGTCAAAGAATAAAATGGTGGAAGCAATTAGTGTATTTACAGCAACATCATTGAATGTGAATGGATTAAACTCCCCAATTAAAAGACATAGGCTGACAGAATGGATAAAAAAACATGAACCATCCATATGCTGTCTACAAGAGACTCACCTTAGATCTGAGGATAGAAATTGGCTGAAAGTGAAAATTGGAAAATGATATTCCACACAAACAGTAACCAGAAAAGAGCGAGGGTAGCTATACTAATATCATACAAAACAGACTTTAAATGCAAAAAATTTATGAAATGAAGAAAGCATTTATATATTAATAAAAAGGACAATCTACCAGGAAGGAGTAACAGTCATTAATATCTATGCATCTGTGGCAGTTAGAGATTGTTTTATGAATCCCCAAAATAGAAAGATTATGTTTTTGAACTAGATTATTCCTGTGGATGTGATACCTTTGATTGTATTATATTTGGTTGGGGGTCCTTTGATTATATTACTTGATACGATCACTTTTGGACTTTTGATTGGGCTACATCAGTGGGGCACGATTCATGTTGAGTCTCTACCTTCTTGCTTGTTCTGCTATAAACAGAAACACACAGAGAGACAGGCAGACACAGGAAAAGAAAGCCACCATGTTTGATCCTGCCATGTAAGAGAGAGGACTAGAGGATCGCTTAGGCATGAAGCCCCAAGAGGCTAGGCCCACAGAGCAGCTCAAAAGAAGACAAGCCCTGCAGTATGCCTGATAGCTTACAGCTGAACTCAGGAAGAAATCAGAATAGCCAAGGCTTATATAGGAGGCCCGAAAGAGACAAGCTTTATGTCTGGCTGCTCTCAATTGAGCTCAAACCTTGGCAAGATCAGTGGCCATCTTTCTTCAACACATGGCAGCTGACTTTGGTGAGAAAGCATCTCTGATGGTGCCTCAATCTGGACTTTTCATGGCTTAAAGCTTTTACCTCAAATAAATAACCTTTCTAAAAGGCAACCCATTTCCAGTACTTTGCATCAGCAGCCTTTTGGCAGATTAAAACAGCACCTAACTAGGATACCCCAAAATACAAGAGGCAAACTCTGGCAAAACTGAAGGGAGACATAGACATCTCCACAATAATAGTTGGAGATTTCAACACGACACTCACATCAATAGATAGAACAACTAGACAGAAGATCAACAAGGAAACAGAGAACTTGAACAATATGATAAATGAGCTAGACCTAACAAACATATACAGAACATTGCATCCCAATTCAGCAGGTTATACATTCTTCTCAAAGACCATATGTTGGGTCACAAAGCAGATCTCAGTAAATTTAATGAGATCGAAATTGTACAAGCACTTTCTCTGATCATAATGGAATGAAGCTTGAAATTAATACCAGGCAGAAAAAGGGAAAATTCACAAATATATGGAGATTAAACAGCACACTCATAAGTAATCAGTGGGTCAAAGAAGAAACTGTAAGAGAAATCAGTAAATATCTTGAGACAAAAATGAGAGCACAACATAACAAAGCCTATGGGATGCAGTAATTCTTTATGGATGTTCATGTATGAATGATAAACTTGAATTTTAAAAAGTTAAAAAAAAAATCACGGCAAGCCTTAGGAACTGGTTATGAACTGGTGACTGATCAATAGATCTTGTACTAGAATATTTAACCTGTTTTTCCAGAAGCCTGCTATAGTTATCTGTTTTCTCCAAACTGCCTGATCATTTTTATATCAGTAAACCTTTCCACCAATGCATAAAACTTCTGCCCTGCTGAAAACATCTGTTCCTTTGGATCTCTTTCCTGTAAAAGTCACTGTTGTCAAGTCATGTACATGTACCATCTGGTTCTTGAGCAACACACTGCATTCCTTGGAATGCAGCCCCCACCCCCACGCTGCACGTAGACATGCCCCATAAATGACCCTTCTCCTCTGGTGGTGAGTGCGGATGTCAAGCCTGGGAGGCGCCATCTCTCCTCCCGCCACCCAGGAGGATGACCCCAGGTAAGCCCCCTAAATAAATTCTCATTACTTGCCAAGATCGACTTGTCCGAGTCTTTTTCTGTCTGACATCCCTATCAGTTCGGGGGGAAGATGTTCCTTTACATAGCTCCTTGCCATTCTCGAGATAGGACCCTTTACATCCACTGCTCTCTCCCCACCTGCAGAGCATGAGAGGTAAGTTTCTCCCAGATCTGAGCTCTGCTTTCTTTCCACTGAACTTTATTATTAAACTTGGTTTTGGTTTGGTTTTGGTCTGATCCAGACATCTCCCTGGTGAGCACCATGTTCTGTCTGGGTGGGGAGGGTACAGTGGTTCTGGTACATGTTAAGGTATCTTCTTTTCTATTTGCAGGACCCATATATTATTTTTGTTTTTGGAACCTTTGATTGAACATGGGCTTTTCTCAGTCTACATCTAAATCTCTCTCTTCTCCTCAGGTAAAGATGCCTGCCAACTACATGTTTTCTCACTATGGGTCCAGTTCATGTTTGTTTTTAAATTAATGGGTAAATCTCACCAGGGATGACTTGAGCTTTCAGTGGCCACTTTGGCCAACATTTGTTCTAACTAAAACAGCACATTTGAGATGTGCACTTGAAAGGAGAGTTTCCCAGACTCCACAAAGGGAGTTGGGGGCATTTTTTGATTGGTACTCAAAAGCCTCTAAAAATGATTCTAAAATAGCCTTTTTAAAAGATTCTTTAGGGGGAGCAGGTATGGCTCAGGCAGTTAGGTGCCTGCCTCCCACATGTGAGGTCCCAGTTGGGTTCCCAGTTCGAGCAGACAATGAGCAAACAGAGGAGGGAGCCATCTCGGGGTGGGGGGAGGGGAAGTAGATTGGTGTTCATTTTTTGATTCTTTAAAGCACACAGAGGAAAATATTTAAAACTCTGTCACTAGTCCTAGTGTTTCCTTTATACACACTCAGACCTCTTTTACCCTCTCCACTTTCTATGTGATCCCTTGGAAGTTGTACGTCAGTTCCCCTCTAAAAATTAGACCACACTGAGCTTGGAATACTAACCACCACTGAATTTAAATTCTGGGCCAAGCCTGAATTTCATGCCATTATAAAGGGTTTCCCAGATCCCAAGAAAAAATAAAACTAATATTTTTTTCATTAAAAAATTTTATTGAAGTATATCATTCACACATGAACATACTTAAACAATAAGTATATAGTAAAAGTTATTAACTTACAAAACAAACATGCATATCATCATACAGGGCTCCCATACATCACCCCACCACCAACACCTTGCATTGTTATGAAACATTTGTACAAACTATGAAAGAGCATCATCAAGATATTACTACTAACATATCTTACATTTGGTCTATTTCCCCCAACCCACCCAATTATTAACACCCTGTATTAGTATTATATATTTGTTATAATTCATGAGAGAACATTCTCATATTTGTTCTATTAACAACAGTCCATCTTCCGCCACAAGATTCACTGTGTTATACAGTCCCATGCTTTATCCAAAATGAGAGCCAACAATGAGTTGCTCTCATTTTCATCACAGAGCTGTGCAAGACAAAACTAAATTTATAGAATTAAAAATTCCCTTTGGGGCATATGACCCAGGACGCCTAGATTTACATAAACTAGTTCACATGTCAGTGAGTCCATCAGAAGCTAAAAAAATGGATGAAATTAGTGATTGGAATGATCCTGATAAAGATTTAAAGGACCCCGCCCAACATGCAACTAAAGATGGAAGTAAGAGACCTTGTAAAGTCAGACAGTCTTTATCAGAAAAAATTCTCAAGGTCTTTCCCACAAAAATAAGTTGAACAATAATTCAATCTTGCAAACAAAAAAGAGATGAATCAGTAGGAGACTCCCGGGAAAGATTAAAAAATATCTTCATCCAATCTTCAGGACTTCAAAATAAATAGATACAGGAAATGTAGTTTCTAGTAATTTTATTAATGGCCTAAAACCTGAACTAATTGGTCTGGTTAAAAAACATAAAGTAGAATGGGAAATTATCCCTAAGTAGGATGAACATTTTGAAAGAACATTAAAACATAAACATGCTCATCATGCTAAAAAACTGATAGCTCTTAGGCATCATCACATGATAAAAACCTGTACTGAACAAAAGAGACCCTTATTAGACAAAAATATCTGCCATTATTGTAACAAAAAATAACATTAGAAAAAAGATTGCCCCCTCAGTAAATCAAAGACACAGACCCAGCTCACCTGCAGATGGGACTCCAAGGAGAGGGTTGACAGGTTGCTCCCTTTGCTTCTGTTTACCTCATGGGGAAACCACCCTGCTAGTTAATAGAAAGCCCTGTTTTTTTACCTAACTGACACTGGAGCCACGTTGTCAAAAATAAATCCTACCACAACTTCACAACCTCTTCCTTGGAGTACTGAAATGTTATCAGGTAGGTTTAACAAAACAAATCCAAAACTATCCTATTATCCAAACCCCTTAACCCCACAATGAGGCCACTAAGAGATGAACACTCATCTCTGCTTTGTCAAATGTCTCCAGTAAATCACTTGGGGAGAGATCTTCTCACAAAATGGAATTGTAAATTTTATTTTACACTGGAGGGAATAATGCTAGAAATTCCAGATCATCTGATACCTATATGCATGGCACAAGCCAAACTGGATTTCCCTTCTGAAAGACTATTAGCTAATCTGGACTTTTCTGATTGACTACCTTTAGAAGTATCAAATTGTCTTTGGGCAGTATATGTTACTGATGTGGGACACATCAAAAGTGCTGACCCTATAAAAATACACATTGACCCTTCCAAGCTTTTACCTAAATTGTCCCAATACTTTATTAAGCCAGAAGCAATAGATGGGTTTACTCCAACTGTTGAGGAATTAATAAATAAGGGTCTCATTATTCCTTGCACTCACCCTGCAATACCCCCCATACTCCCTGTCAAAAAACCTAATGGATAGGGCTACCACTTTGTGGAAGGTCTCAGAATAGTTAACAAAATATTCATCCCCCAACACCCTGTTTTTCCTAACCCCAATTCATTGCTAACCCAGATTCCAAAAGATACCAGAGGGTATACAGTTATTGATTTTTGTTGTACTTTTTTAGTATACCTGTTCATGCAGATAGTCAATACCTGTTTGCCTTCTCCTGACAGGGCCAGCAGTATATCTGAAAATCATGCCTCAAGGATTCACTTAGGCTGTTTCCTATTTCTCACAGACACTTCAGCAAGATTTAAGAGACTTAAGAGTTTCCTAAAGAGTTTCTACTCTTCCAAAATGTTTATGACCTATTGCTTTGTTCAGTTCCAAGTATTGCTTGTCAATGAATTTTCCTATATTACTTACTCAACTTGCATTAAAATGACACAAAGCACCCAAAGACAAATTACAATTTGTTAAACAAAGGGCCTTTTATTTAGGTCATGAGTTAATCCCTGAAGTGTTTCCATTATCCTCTCCCTGGTTCAAAACAATCCAGAGTTTTCCCTGACTTGTAAGTAAAAGACAATTTAGAGGATTTGGGGTATTTGTCGGCTACTGCTGCCAGTGGGTCCCAAATTTCTCTCAATTAGCTGCTCTTCTCTATGAATTAACTAAAACCTCAGCTCCTGAAATATTACCATGAGAAAAACAGCATTAATTGGCTTTTACCCAATTAAAAGAAGCCTTAGTGTAACCCTCAACCTTAGGGTTACCTAACTATAATCTACCTTTTTCAGTGTTTGTGCATGAAAACCAAAATTAGGCATTGGGAGTGCTCACTCAAAGGCATGGAGATGAGTGGAGACCCATAGCTAATTATAGTCTTCAATTAGATTTGATAACAAGAACATTTCCAGCTTGTCTTAGGGCAGTTGCTGCCACAGCCAAATTGGTTGAAGCATCTGCTGATTTAGTCCAAGGCACACATTACAATTAGAAGTGCCATATGGACATTGCAATGACAGATACAGGCCATTATATATCTTGCCATAACCTACAAAATTGTGTGGGAGAGAGTGTAAACTACAATGTAAACTATAATCCATGCTTAGTGGCAATGCTCCAAAATGTGTTAATCAATTGTAAATAATGTACCACACTAATGAAGGATGTTATTAATGTGGGAAAATGTGGGAGGTGTAGGGAGTGGAGCATATGGGAATCCCCTATATTTTTAATGTAACATTTATATAATCTAAGTATCTTTAAAAAAAAATATATATATATATATATATATTTTTTTTTTTAGAAAGCAAAAAAAGAAAAAGTGCCATATGCTATCCATCAGCTTTTAATTTCAGGGAAACTCAACATATGTCAGCTAGCAGATAGACTTCTTATGGAATATTATTGCTTTCTCCTTCAAATATCCACATGCTCTGCTATAATGATTTAACTCTGCAACAAATGTTGCCCTTACCAGAAGAAGGGGAAACTCATAACTGAGAAATGGTAGTTTCTCAATTATTTTCCCTGTGACCAGGTTTACAAGAAACCCCTTTGACTGACCTAGACTTAATAATTTTTGTAGATGGATCTTAAGACAGTAACAGGAAATATCAGGCAGGTTATGCAGTAACTACAACTACAGAATTAACTAAAAGTTAATCAACTGTCAACTTCACCTCAGCTCAGCAAGCTGAATGTAAAATAAACCCTAACAATGGATTTTGGGAAGTCCCAGATGGATGCCTTGTCTCCTCAGAATCTTTAAAACAACCTTCAATCAGAAGGCCCCATGATTAAAGGTTAATCAGAGCCTGCCATCTAGCAAAAGGGAAAACTGTCAATACTATACTGATAGTAGATATTCATTTGGAATAGTTCATGATTTTGAATTGTTATGGAAACAATGAGGTTTTCTGACCTCATCAGGAACTCCAATAAAAATGGTAAACAAATAGCTGAACTATTAGAAGAATATTAATTTAAAAATAGCCATAATAAATATAGAAGCTCTCACTCAAAAAACTGAACCAGAAGACAAGGTTCTGGTTTGATCATTATGCCAAGCAAGTAGGCCAACAAATTAAGCTGACAGCAAAACTTTGTATCATGAATAAAGTTCCCCACAAGACCAGTCAAAAAGAATTGGCAGAACACTTGTGGGAGATGTTTGTGTGGGATGTTGTGGGAGGTGTGGGAGGTGGGGAACATGGGAATCCCTGTAGTTTCCATGTGATATTTAGGTAATCTAAGCACCTTTTAAAATATATATATATATAACATTTTTGTAAGCAAATGCACATATATGCATATATATTTATATATCATTTTACAAATATTGGTATGTATTGTGAAAATTTTGATTTTTACCCACAATAAAAAAATAATAATAAAAAAAAAGAATTGGCAGAAAACAGAACCACTATAAAAGAATTGGCTGGATATCAATTGTCAGCTTCTGAAATTGAAAAAGATGACTGATAACAACAGGAATGTAAAATAAACCCTAACAATGGATTTTGGGAAGTCCCAGATGGCTGCCTTGTCTCCTCAGAATCTTTAAAACAACCTTTAATCAGAAGGCCCAATGAAATAACCCATCATCAAGTCCAAATATACATATATAATACATGCCATACATGCCTCACTCATAACCTGGGAATAACTATTAAAGTGGCATCTGGAATATCAGATCCCCTACAAGGCCATTTAAGCATTTGTAGGTGGACTTTATTCAACCACCCAGATCCATGAAATATTGCTGGGTTTGATAATGATTTGTATGTTCTCAGGATGGGCTGAAGTATTCAACTGCCAGAAAGCAGATGCAACTACAGTAGCTAAGAAATTGTTAGAAAAGATATTTCCCACTTAGGGAGTACCCTTGGAGCTCTTTAGTGGTTGTGGCACTTATTTCACTGGTCAAATAAATAAAGAGCTTTGCCAAGTCATCCCCATTTATCAACATTTAGATTGTCCTTACCATACTCAGTTCTCTGGTAAGGTTGAAAGAATAAATGGTACGCTAAAACTAAAACTGGCAAAATTATTAGAGACTCTAGACCCAGCTTGGCCTCGAGTTCTGCCACTGGTGAGAATGGCTGTAAGATGTATGCCTTCTGGCAATCACTGCTTCCTATTTTGTTTTTCTTTATTAGAGAAGTTGTGGGTTTACAGAACAATAATGCATATAATACAGGATTCCCATATACCAGCCTATTATTAACACCTTGCATTCATGTGGAACATTTGTTGCAATTGATGATAGCACATTTTTATAACTGTACTATTAACTATAGTCGAGGCTTTAACTTAGAGTTCACAGTTTGTGTAGTGCAGTTGCATGGATTAAAAAAATTTAATCTTGTTACCATATATACAGCCTAATATTTCCCCTTTTAAAAATATTCAGATATTTATTTTAGTGCTATTAACTATGTTTACAATGTTGTGCTACCATCATCATCATCCATTACCAAAACAGTTCCATCATTCCAAATAGGAACCCTGTACATTTTAAGCCTTAACTTCTCATTCCCTATCCACACCCTGCTCCCTGGTACCCTGTATTCTTGTTTTTGACTCTATGAATTTGCTTATTCTAATTATTTCATATTGGTGAGATCATACAATATTTGTCCCTTACTTCACTCGACATGATGATTTCAACGTTCATCCATGTTATTGCATGTATCAGGACTTCATTCTTTTTTATGGCTGAATAATATTACAATGCATGTATATACCACGTTTGTTTATACATTCATTGGTTGATGGACACTTGAATTGCTTCCATCTTTTGGCAATTGTGAATAATGCCCTTATAAACATTGGTGTGCAAATATGTATTCGAGTTTGTGCTTTCAGTTATATCTGGGTATATAGCTAGTAGTCGGATTGCTGGGCCATCTGGTAATTCTATACTTAGCTGTCTGAGGAACTGCCAAATTGTCTTCCATAGTGGCTGCACCATCTTAAATTCCCACCAGCAATGAATGATTGTTCCTACTTGTTATTTTCTGTGTTTATAATAGCAGCCACTCTAATGGGTGCAAAATAGTATCACATGGTGATTTTAATTTGCATTTCCCTGATGGCTAATGATGTTGAACATCTTTTCATGTGCTTTCTGGCCAGTTGTATATATTCTTTGGAGAGATGTCTATTCAAGTTTTTGGCCCATTTTTAAACTGGGTTATTTGTCTTTTTGCTGTTAAGTTGTAAGATTTCTTTATATACTCTGAATATTAAACCTGTATTGGATATTTGGTTTCCAATATTTTCTCCCATTTTGTAGGTTGTCACTTTACTATCATGATAAAATCCTTTGAGGCAAAAATTTTTTAATTTTGATGAGGTATTTTATTTTTTCTTTTGTTGCTTATGTTTTGGGTGTAAAGTCGAAGGACCCATTGCTAAATACAAGGTCCTGAAGATGCTTCCCTACATTTTCTTCTAGGAGTTTGATAGTTCTAGCTCTTATATTTATGTCTTTGATTCATTTTGAGTTGATTTTTGTACATAGTATGAAGTAGGGGTCCTTCTTTTTTGCAAATGGAGATCCAGTTTTCCCAGCATCATTTGTTGAAGAGACTGTTCTTTGTCAATTGAGTGGCCTTTGCCACTTTGTCAGAATCAGTTGGCCAGGATTGATGTGGCTCAAGCAGTTGAGCACCCACCTCCTACATGGGAGGCCCCAGATTTGTTCCTGGTGCCTTCTAAAGAAAACAAACAAACAACAAGCAGACAATGAGCAAAAACAACTAGCAGACAATGAGCAGACAACAAACAAAAACAGCAAGCAGGCAATGAACAAAAACAATGAACAAAAAGTGAGCAAAAAAACAACAAACAAGCAGGGAGTGGATGTGGCTCAGGCAGTTGAGCACCTGCCTCCCACATTGGAGGTCTGGGGTTCAGTTACTAGTGCCTCTTTTTTTAAAAAAAATATTTTTTTAATTTATTTTTAAAAGATACTTAGATTATATAAATTGTTACATAAAAAAACATAAGGGATTCCCATATGCCCCACTCCCCAAACCTCCCACTTTTCCCCACATTAATAACTTCTTTCATTAGTGTGGTACATTAATTGCAATTGATGAACACATTTTGGAGCACTGCCACTAAACATGGACTATAGTTTACATTGTAGTTTTTACTCTCTCCCACTTAATTCTGTAGGCTATGGCAGGATATATAATGGCCTGTATCTGTCACTGCAATGTCATCCAGGTCAATTCCAAGTCCTGAAAATGCCCCCATATTACACCCCTTTTTCCCTCTCCCTGACTTCAGCACCTCCAGTGGCCATTGTCTACACATCAATGATATAATTTCTTCCATTGCTAGAATCACAAGTCTATAGTAGAGCACCAGTAAGTCTACACTAGTCCATATTTTATTCAACAATCCTGAGGATTCTGGGATGGTGATGCTCACCCCACCTCTAATTGAAAGGGGACTTTGATACCATGTGACTGATGGATGGGACTCTCTTGCTTGCAGTTATAGACTCTCTCGATTCCTTGGTGTGGTGGTTGTCCATCCTTACCTCCCCATCAGTGGTCCTGGGTGAGTCCAGTGACCTGAAGGGTAGTTGCTGCAACTCCGCTGAGGCTCAGGGCCCAGCCAACACATGGACAGCCCAGAGATTCAAGTCTCCTGGATGTACGCCTACCAATTCCAGCACCAACTATAGGTTCAAACAAAAGCGACAGAAGAGGCATGTGTAGAGAAGTCACATCTGAGTCCAACTCTGTCACACTTGGGAGCACAATCTCCAAAGTAGGGCCCACTGGCAAGGCATCAAACTTCAGAGCCATCTGCCATGACCACAGGACCTGGGTGTCTCCGGAGCCCTCAGGAGCCCTATTGTTTGGGGTAGTGTCCACTTTGGCCATCTATGAGATCCTGCTGAGACGTGCATAAGTGTTACCTCTCTGATGACCTCCCGACTCACTTTGAAGTCTCTTAGCCATATAAACTCATTTGTCTTTACCTTTCCCCTCTTTTATTCAAGGTCTTTTTCCAGTTGTACCACCAGCCAGTGCTTGGTAGTAATCCCTAGGTGCCAGGGAGGCTCATCCCTGGGAGTTGTGTCCCTTGCTGGGGGGAAGGCAAGGCATCCACATGCTGAGTTTGGCTTAGAGAGATGACACATTTGAGCAACAAGGATGCTCTCAGGAGGTAACTTTTAGGCACCCTACAACACTAGGCCAAGTTGCAATTCAAAAGCAAAAGGCTCATAAGCATAGTTGTCAATATCAAGGGCCCATCAATGGACTATCCTTCTTTACTAGTCATTGCCCCTGTACTTGGGGAATTGTTGCTGTTCGATTAGAGAATGTGGTAGAGCTCCCCAGGATGGGAATTCAACAATCCTTCAGCTGTTGTGTGAATCCCTACCCGCTGTGGCAATATCCCATGAATTTGAACATATTTATATGCCTTATATATATGCCCAGGTGAACTTCCTCCCATGTATCCCCCATCACTGACACCCCACACCATTGATCCTCCCCTGCCTTAGTTGTAACCCTTGTGTGATCCAAAACTTCTTCAAAATGAAGCTGAGAATATTGCCAAATTCAATTAATAGGAAAATGAAATAATAATGATAAGTTTAAACATAAGAAATAAAATACATAATAATTTAGAAATGCTAAAACTAAAATAAAGTAAAAAAATGAGGTATTAAAAAATGGAAAATATTTTAAAATCTTGTTTGATGTTTTGCCTTTCATCACTGTAATATCTGTTGTCCTGTATGTACAGTGGCATTTTCTTCCATTTCTTCCCCAGTGTCAAAAACAATGAGCAGACAATGAGCAAAAAAACAAATGAGCAGGGAGCAGATGTGGCTCAGGCAGTTGAAAACCAGCCTGCCCCATGAGAGGTCCAAGGTTTGGTTCCTAGTGCCTCTTAAAGAAAAAACAAATAGACAACAAGTAAAAACAATATGTAAAAACAATGAGAAAAAAAAGTGCATACAATGAGCAAAAAACAACAAGCAGACAACAAGCAAAATAATGAGCAAAACAATGAGCAAACAGACAAGGGAGCCAACTCAGGGAAACCAATGTGGCTCAGTGGTTGAGCACCGGCCTCCCACATAAAAGGGCCTGGGTTCAATCCCCAGGCCTGGTACCTCAAAAAAAAAAAAAAATCAGTTGGCCGTAAATGTGAGGGTTGATTTCTGAAATCTCACTTCTATTCCCTTGGTCTATATTTTTGTCCTTGTGTCAGGACCATGCTGTTTTGATTACTGTGGCTTTGTAATAAGTTTTGAGAACAGGAAGTGTAAGTCCTCCAACTTTATTCTTCTTTGTCAAGATGACTTTAGCTATTTGTGTTCCATTACCCTTCCCTATAAATTTGATGATTGGTTTTTTAATTCTGCAAAGAATGCTGTTGGAATTTTGATTGGGATTGCATTGAATCTATAAATTGCTTTGGGTAGTATTGACATCTTAACAATATGTAGTCTTCCTATCCATGAACAGAGAATATTCTTCCATTCATTTAAGTCTTCTGTTATTTCTTTTGGCAATGTTTTGTAGTTTTCTGTGTATAAGTCCTTTACATTCTTGGTTAGATTTATTCCTAGATATTTGTTTCTTTCTCTTGCTATTGTGAATGGAATTTTTTTCTTGATTTGTTCTGATTGTTCATTACTTATTTATAGAAATACTATTTATTTTTTATTTTTTTAGTTTACTTCTTTTTTAATTAATTTTTTTTATTTTAAAAGAAAATTTAGATGACATAAATGTTACATAAAAAATTATAAGGGACTCCCATATGCCCCATTTCCTCTCCCTCCCACACTTTCCCACATGAACAACTGTATGCCAATAAATCAGATAACCTAGATGAAATGGACAAATTCCTAGGTAACTTGTGTGTTTCTAAGAATTTGCTCATTTCAACTAGGTTATTTAATTTATTGACATACAGTTGTTCATTGTTCCTTCCTAGACTCCTTTTTATTTCAGCAATGTTGGTAGTAATGTCACCCTTTTCATTTATGATTTTCATATTCTCTCTCTTTTTTGTCAGTTTGGCTAAAGGTTTGTCAATTTTATTGGTCTATTGAAAGAACCAACTATTGGTTTTGATGATTTTATTTTTTTTAATTGTCTATTTCATTTATCTCCACTCTAACCTTTTTATTTCCTACCTTCTGCTTGTTTTGTGTTTAATTTGCTCTTCTTTTTCTAGTTCTTCCAGTTTTGAGGTTAGAAATATGGTTTGAAATCTTTCTTCTTTTTTAATGTAAGCATTTAGAACTATAAATGTCCCTCTCAGCACTGCCTTTGCTGCATCCCAAAAGTTTTCATATGCTGTATTTTCAAATGTCCCAAGATATTTCCTAATTTTGCTTCTGATTTCCTCTTTAATCCATTGGTTTTTTAAGAGTTTTTTGCTTAATTTGTACAAATTTGTGAATTTTCCATTTTTCCTTCTGTTATTGATTTCTAGCCTCATCCAGATGTGGTCAGACAATATACATTATATGATTTCAATATTTTTCAGTTTATTGACCCTTGTTTTGTGACCTAAGATATGGTTTATCCTGGAGAATGATCCATATGGACTCGAGAAGAATGTGTATTCTGTTTTTTTGGGTGAAGTGTTCTATACATGCTGTATTAGTCAGCCAAAGGGGTGCTAATGTAAAATACCAAAAATGGGTTGGTCTTTATAAAGGGTATTTATTTGGGGTAGAAGTCCACAGATACCAGGCCATAAAGCGTTAAGTTTCTTCTCTCACCACAGTCCATTGCCACGTGTTGGAGCAAGACAGCTGTCGGCATTTGCCAGGGTTCAGGCTTTTGGGTTCCTCTCTTCCCAGGGCTGCGTTTCTCTCCAGGCTTAGCTCCTGTTTCCTCCACAAGGTCAGCTGTAGACGATCAGGCAAACGGCTTGCTTCTCTTCTCCTGGGGCCTTCTTTCCAACATCAAAACTGCTTCTCAAAAGACTGCTTCAACTGTGTTCTTTGCCTTGCCTTTTATATTCGATTCCCCACCCACCAAGGGGTGGGGCTCAACGCCCTAATCCTAACCTAATCATGCCCAGATTAACAGATCAGTTTACAAGCATGATTCAATTATATTTTTGGAATTCATAATTACATCAAATTCTCCAATGGCCACACATGCCTATTGGGTCTAGTTAGTTTATGTTATAACTCAAGTCTTGTGTTTCCATGTTGATCTTCTGTCTATGTGTCCTATCCATTATTGAGAGTGATTCATTAAATTATCCTACTATTAATGTAGAACCATCAATTTCTCCCTTCAAATCTGTCAGTATTTGCTTTCTATATTTTAGGGCTCTTTGGTTAGGTGCTTATATATTTATAATTGTTACATCTTTTTGAATTCAACATTTTATTAATACATAATGCCTGTTTTTGTCCCTTGTCACTGTTTTTTACTTAAAGTCTACTATATCTGGTAGTATAGCTATTCCAGCTCTCTTTCAGTTACTACTCACATGGTATATTTTTTTCCATCCTTTCACTTTCAAACTACTTGTGTCTTTGAATTTAAGGCAAATCTCTTGTTGACAGCATATAGCTTGGACATGCATTTTTTTCTATTCTGCCAATCTCTGCCTTTTGACAGGAGAGTTTAATATGTTTAAATTTAAAGCCACTACTGGAAAATGGCATCAAAGTAGATAGGCAGAGTCCAACTCCATTACAAAAAAAAGAATGGAGAAAGGGCAAAAACCTATCCAAAGGAGGTGCTCTGGAGATTTGTAGAACGGGAGAGTGCTACACATCATCCAGGAGGGAACTAGTCCGATAAAGAAGCCAAAGGAAAACTATGAGTTACTTGCTCCTGTGGCTGGAAATGGCACATATACCCTACTCTCAAAGCAAATAGCCTTGGTAAAGCCCCTGACTCACTGCACCAACGGAGTGGGACGGAGTGTTCCTGAGGAGGAAGAGGGGTCTGATGGAGGGTGGAGAGTGGTTTCCTTTCAGTAAGTTTGGCCAGCTGAGCCCCCATTGAATCTTGGAGGGTCCCCGACTGACTGGCACTGAAGCGGCGGTGGGGAGAGGGGAGGGGGTATCTGATCAGGCAGGCTATCACACCCAGCCAACCTGGGAGAAAGAGGAACTAAGGTAGAGAGGGCATGGAGACCGGCATCTAAACAACCTGGTTTGGAAAACTATTAGGCCTAAGCAGCCTGAGGGAATGGGGGTGGATAGAGCCAGAGAAGCTTTCTGAAGCCTGCTTAAGCTGTGGAGCCTGTGTAGCTCAGTGGAGGAATTCCTGCCTTGCATATACAATGTCCTTAGTTCTATTCCTGGGTCTCCTTAGAGGAGTGATCCATCAGGTTATCAGTCACCCAGCTGGTACCTTATGACAGGAAACATATTTTTCTTGTTTTAGGTTTTCTTGGATCTGTTATTTTTAATTTTTAAGCTTTTTACCAGTTCCTTTTTTTCCCTTATTTTATTCGCTAAAACCAGGTTCATCACCTTTAGAGGGCATGCTGAAGTTTGATTGATTGATGAGTACTGACAGCCTGAGAAGCTCCTTGGGGGCTTAAGAGGGAAGGCTGCTCTTTTTCCTGGGTTGTTTTTCTTTGTTGTGTTGGTGTTTTGTTTCTTGTTTGTTGTCTTTCCCCTTTCTTTTTAAAATTTTATTTATTTATTTATTTATTTATTTATTAATATTCTTTTTATTCTTATTTTTTAAAAAGAAACTTAGATTACATAAATGTTACACAAAAAATATAGGGGATTCCCATATGCCCCGCCCCCTAACCTTTCTACATTTTCCCACATCAGCATCATCCTTCATTAGTGTGGTACATTTGTCACAATTGATGAACACATCTTGGAGCATTGTCACTAAGCTATGATTATAGTTTACATTGTAGTTTACACTCTCTCCCACACATTTTTGCAAATTATTACATGATATACAATGGCCTGTATCTGTCATTCAAATGTCATTCAGGATAATTCCCAAGTCCCAAAAATGCCCCCAAATTACACCTATTTTCTCTCCCCTTACCCTCAGAACCTCCAGTGGCCACTGCCTCCACATCCATGATAAAAGTTCTTCCATTGCTAAGATCACAACAAGTCTACAGTAGAACAACTATAAGTCTACTCTTACATTCCCCAATTTTGAGGATTCTATGATGATGCCCTCTCTACCTCTACTTGAGAGGGGACCCTCTTTATATATTTCCTTTCTTTTTCTTTTACTTATTTTTTCTACCTATTTTATTTCTTTTCTTTCCTTCATTTTTCTATTTTCTATTTTCTGTTGTTTTTCTTTCAGTCACCTCTTTTTGTTTGGACTTCATTTTTAAATTGTATCTTTTTTTTTCTTTTTCTATTTTCCTCTCTTTTCATCATTCTGGCCTTTTAATTCATTCTATTTTTTTCCCTATATTTTGTTCCTTGCTACATTTTTTCTATTCCACTTTTTTCCTTATTCCTTTGTATTTCTTTAAAATTTTTACTCATATTATTTACTTTCCTACCTCTTGTATGGTTCCTTTCTAACTTTTAAAATTATTATTACTATTATTCATTTTCTATTCTTATCTCTTTCCTTTTCTTTGGTCCTAATATTTTTTCTCAATGGAACACAGAAAACTTCAGGATACAGAATAGGAGGAACCAAGTGTCAAAAAGGAACCTTACCACACACAGACAAACAAAACAACAACAACAAAACAAAACCTTATAGTAGAAAGAGAAGCTAACCAATCAAATAGCACATCAAGATAAACAGATGCCTGGACACCAACAAAAAATTACAAATGATACTAAGAAACAGGAAAACATGACTCAGTCTAATGAACAAACTAAAAAAACAGGAGGAGATGCTGAACGTGGAACAACTAATCAGAGATGTCCAAAGAAATATCATGAATCAACTTAATGAAGTGAAGGAAGTGATAAAGGATATTAAGAAGACACTGGGGGAACATAATGAAGAAATTGTAAGCATACATAAAAAGAGAACGGATATGATTGTGATGAATGGCACAATGCAAGAAATAAAAAAATACACATGAAGCACATAACAGCAGATTAGAACAGGCAGAGGAAAGAATTAGTGGTGTTGAAGATAGTACATCTGAAATCAGATAGTAGAACAGATAAAAAAAAAAAAGATAGAAAAAATCCATCAGGGACTTAAGGATTTGAATGACAGTATGAAATGCACAAGTATACATTATAGGAATCCCAGAAGGAGAAGAGAAGGGAAAGTGGGCAGAAAGACTGTTGGAGGAGATAATGGCTGAAAATTTCTCAACTCTTTTGAGGGACGTGGACATATATGTCCAGGAAGTGCAGCACACACCGAACAGTATAAATCCCAACAGGCCTACCCCAAGACAAATACCTGTCAAATTGTCCAATGCTCAAGACATAGAAATAAAACTGAAAACAGGAAGAGAAAAGAGATCCATCACATACAAGGGAAGCTCGATAAGATTAAGTGCTGATTTCTCATCTGAAAACATGGAGGCAAGAGGGCAGTAGTATGACACAGTTAAGGTGCTAAAAGAAAAAAAAAAAACTGTCAGCCAAGAATTCTGTATCCAGCAAAGCTGGCATTCAAAATTGAGGGAGGGTTCAAAATAAATATTCACAGATAAACAGAAATTGAGAGTTTGTCAACAATAAGTCTGCCCTTCAAGAAATACTAAAGGGAGTTCTGCAGGTATAAAGGAAAAAAACAGGAGAGAGAAGGTTGGAGGAGAGTGTAAGAAAGAAGATTATTGGTAAGAATAACTAAAAAGATAAAAAGGGAAATAAAAACAACATATGACTTACATAAACCTAAAGAAAACATGGCTAATGTAAGTAATTCCTTGACAGTAATAACATTGATTGTTAATGGATTAAATTCTCCAATCAAGGGACACAGATTGGCAGAGTGGTTGAGGAAATATGACCCATCTATACGCTGCCTACAAGAAACTCACCATAGACTCGGGAAAGCAAAGAGATTGAAAGTGAATGGTTGGGAAACAATTTTACATGCAAACAATAACCAAAAAAGGGTGGGAGTAGTTATGCCAATATTGGACAAAATGGGCTTTAAATGCAAAACTATTGTAAGAGACAAACAAAGTCACTATATATTAATAAAAGGGGTACTCTATCAAGAAGAAAGAGCAATCATAAACATTTATGCACCTAACCAGGGTGTCTCAAAATACATGAGGCAAACATTGGAAAAACTAAGTGGAGGAATAGATGCCTCTACAATTATACTGGGGGACCTTAATACACCATTATCATCATTAGACAGAACATCTTGACAGAGGATCAATAAAAAAACAGAGATCTTGAATAATACATTAGAAGATCTAGACCTAATAGACATATACAGAGCATTACATCCAAATACAGCAAGGTGTACATTCTTCTCTGGTGCACATGAATCATTATCCAGGATAGACAACATGCTAGGTCGCAGAACATCTCTCAACGTATTCAGAAAGATTGAAATTATACAAAGTAATATCTCTGATCACAATGCAATGAAGCTAGAAATCAGTAAGGGCAGAGAACGAGGTTAGGCACAAAGATATGGAAGTTAAACAACATGCTGTTAAACAATCAATGGGTCAAGGAGGAAATTGCAAAAGAAATCAGTAACTATGCTGAAATGAATGAAAATGAGAACACAATGTATCAAAACCTATAGGATGCAGCAAAAGCAGTACTGGAGGGAAATTTATACCCATAAATGTCTATATTATAAAAGAAGAAAGAACTAAAATCAAAGACCTAACTGCACACCTGGAGGAATTAGAAAAAGAACAACAAACTATTCCCAAAGGAAGTAGAAAGAAGGAAATAACAAAGATTAGAGCAGAGCTAAATGAACTTGAAAATAAGAAAGCACTAGAAAAACAAAAACAAAAGCTGGTTCTTTGAGAAGATTAATAAAATTGACAAATCCTTAGCTAGATAAACAAGGAAAAAAAGAGAGAAGATGCAAATACATAAAATAAGAAATGAGGAAGGGGATGTCATTACTGACCCCACAGAAATAAAGAGCATCATCAGAGGATACTTTGAAAAATTGTATGCCAAGATGGATAACTTAAATGAAATTGACAAATTTCTAGAAACATACAAGCAGCATACATTAACAAAAGAAGAAATTGATGAACTCAACAGACCAATTGCAAGTAATGAGATTGAATTAGGCATCAAAAACCTCCCAACTAAAATAACTTATTACAAGGTACAGTTATATTTTAGGCTGGTCAGTGGTTTATAAGTTGCTAATAAAAAATTGTTTGTGTGTGAAAAAAAACAACAACAGAAAGCAAACCTCCCAACTAAGAAAAGCCTAGGACCAGATGGCTTCACAAGTGAATTCTACCAAACATTCCAGAAAGAACGAACACCAATCCTGCTTAAAATCTTCCAAAAAATAAAAGTGGAGGGAACATTGCCTAACTCGTTCTATGATGCCAATATCACCCTAACACCAAAGCAACATGAAGACGACACAAGAAAGGAAAACTATAGACCAATCTCTCTAATGAACCTAGATGTTAAAATCCTCAACAAAATACTTGCTAATCATATTCAACAACACAACAAATGAATTATACACCATGACCAAGTGGGTTTCATCCCTAGTATGCGAGGATGTTTCAACATAAGAAAATCAATTAATGTAATACACCACATTAACAGATCAAAAGGACAAAATCACATGATCATCTCTATTGATGCAGAAAAAGCATTCAACAAAATATAGCACCATTTCCTGATGAAAACACTTGAAAAGATAGGAATAAAAAGAAACTTCCTCAACATGATAAAGAATATAAATGAAAAACTGGAGGAGTTCTGGGAAAATGGCATTGATGTAGCAGAGTTTCAACACCTACTCTCCAGTTAATTGAACTCACCCAAGACTACAAGGAGATGATGATGGACAACGCCCATCACAAGGAACAGAGAGTATCTGAAACTGCAAGCAAGATAGCTCAATCCATCTGCCCCATGGGTTCTAAGCCCCCTCTCAATTAGAAGCAGAGTGGGCATCGCCATCCCCAAATCCTCAAGATTGGGGAATGAACAATAGAATAAAGTAGACTTATTATTATTCTACTATAGACTTATTGTTATTCTAGCAATTGAAGAACTCTTATCATTGATGTAAAGGCAGTGGCCACTAGATGTTCTGAAGGACGGGAGATGGATGAATTGGTGTAATATGGTGTCATTTTTGGGACATTGGATTTGTCCTGCATGACTTTGCAGGAATGGATACAGGCCTTTGTGTATTTTGTCATAACTTACAAAATTGTGTGGGATAATGTGTAAACTATAATTCATACTGTAGTCCATGGTTAGTAGCAATGCTTCAATATGTGTTCATCAATTGTAATAAATGTACTACACTAATGAAGGATGCTGTTAATATGGGAAAGTGTGGGAGGAGGAGGGAGTGGGGCATATGGGAATACCTTATATTTTTTTATGTAATATTTATGTAATCTAAAGCTCCTTCATAAACAATATATATATATACAGAAAAAAAGAAAAACCCACAGCTAAGATCATATTCATATTCAAATATTTCCATCTAAGATCTGGAACAAGACAAGGATGCCCACTGAGACTGCTCTTATTTAACATTGTGTTAGAACTACTTGCTCAAACATGTAGGCAAGAAAAACATAAAAGGCAGCCAAACTGGAAAGGAAGAAATAAAAATTTCACTGTTTGCAGACAACATGATCCTATACATTCACAGCCCTGAGAAATCTACAACAAAGCTTCTAGTGCTTATTAATGAGTTCAGTAATGTGGCAGGATATAAGATCACTGCACAAAAATCAGTAGTATTTCTGTACACCAATAATGAGCAATCTGAAGAGGAATTCAAGAAAAAAAAATCCCATTTACAATAGCAATATAAAGAATCAAATATCTAGGAATAAACTTAGCTAAATATGTAAAGGACTTCTATGCAGAAAACTACACAACATTGTTAAAGGAAATCAAAGAAAACCCAAATAAATGGAAGAATATGCCCTGTTAATGGATAGGAAGATTAAACATCATTAAGATATTATCCTACCCAAACTGATTTACAGATTTAATGCAATCCAAATAAAAATTACCACAGCATTTTTTACTGATTTGGAAAAACTAACTATGAAATTTACTTGGAAGGACAAGGGGCCCCAAATAGCCAAAAGCACATTGGAAAAGAAAAATGAAATTGGAGAAATCACACTACCTGACTTTAAAACACACTACAAAGCTACAGTGGTCAAAACTGCATGGTATTGGCACAAGGAAAGACATACTGACCAATGGAACAGAACTGAGAGTTCTGATATAGATCCTTGCATATATGGTAAACTGATATTTGACAAGGCCACCAAGCCCACCCCAACTGGGAGAGAATGGCATCTTCAACAAATGGTGCTTGGAGAACTGGATATCCATATCCATAAGAATGGGAGAGGATCACCATCTCATGCCCTATACAAAAATTAACTCAAGATGGATCAAAGATCTAAATATGAGAGCAAAGACCATCAATCTCCTGGAAGATAATGTAAAGCATCTACAAGATCTTGTAGTGGAAAATGGTTTCATAAACTTTACACCCAAAGCATGAGCAAAAAAAGAAAAAATAGATAAAGGGGACCGCCTTAAAATGAAAAATGTTTGCACTTCAAAGGAATTTGTCAAGAAAGTGACAAGGCAGCCTACTCAGTGGGAGAAAATATTTGGTAACCATCTATCTGATAGGGGCCTAATATCCAACAAAGATAAAGAAATACTCCATCTCAAATATAAAAAGACAAACAACCCATTTAAAAAATGGGCAAGTGATTTGAATGACACTTCTCCAAAGAAGAAATATAAATGTCTAAAAAGCACATGAAAAGATCCTGAACATCACTAGCAAATTGAGCAGACGCACAGAGCTAGAGTCTGGAAGACAGGTTTACAGGAGTCAAAAAGGCAGTAGAGGGATGTGAGCCAATGCCAATGCAAAATCTATAAGAAGATGGAAATATGTAGTTGTGCAGTGGATGGGGATGACAGTGGTGCAGTGATGCTATTGGGTTTGGCGGTGCTGGTCTGTGAGCGGTTAGGGAAGGGGAATAGGTTGAGTGGGTTGGGTTGGTCTATCCATAGAACTGGGGGGAGGGTCGGGGGAGGAGCAGGTGAACTCTGGGGATTTGCATGTCTGTGGTTAAAACTACAATGTTGGGAATGTTCTTTTGGCAAATATGGCAGGGGAGGATTACTGGTGTAGGGTGTTGGATGTGGGAAGGTGCATACAGGGCAGGGTGCACCTGGGGCAGGCTTCTATGGAATATGTAAATGTCCATCTTGTCATAGTGTATTATATCAGTTGGTGCAGACCACACAATAAACAAGAAAACATTAAACTGCGATCCTAGGGAGTAATGCTATGTTCTCAAATAGAGGGGCAAGAGTCTCTCAGGTACACAGGCAGTGCCTAATAGAAGAAAACAGACCAATATGTCAATTCCTCAATATTATTGCAAGTAACTATGAATCTTATTTTTCAAAAAGTGAAATTTAGTGGTTACCATAGGTCCCAAGGGGAGGGGAGGGAAGAATAGAATAGATGGAACATAGGGCATATTTAGTGCATTAGAATTGTTCTGCATGATCTCACAATAATGGATATAGGCCATTTTAAATTTTGTCAAACTTTATAAAAGTGTACTGTCCAAAATGAAAATCATAATGTAAACTATTGATCATGGTTAGTAGCAATGCTTCAATATTTGTACATCAATTGTAACAAATGTACCATCCTCATGTAAAATGTTATTAATAGGGGAGAGGGGGAAAAGGGGAGGGCATTGGCTATGTGGGAATCCCCTATATTCTCTACGTGACTTTTCTGTAACCTAAAGCCTTTTTGAAATTAAAATGAAACAAACAAACAAAAAAGACACCGGGGGAATATATGGAAGAAAATGTCACTGTACAAACACAACAACAGATCTTACAGTGATGAAAGACATACTGTTTAAAAAAGTTTTTTATTATTTAAAAATTTTTAAATTTTTTGTATTTTATATGTTATCTTTAAAACTATCATTGTTTCATTTCTTATTATTTTTATTTGATTGTTTTCTGGGCTTCATCTTTGGAGAGGTGTTGGATCACAAAAGGTCCACAACTGTAGCAGGGGAGGAACATTGGTGCGGGGTGTCAGTAATGGGGGACTGTATGGAAGGGATCCTCTGGCACATGCCTCTAAGGCATATGAATGTATTCAAGTGTTCATGGGGCATTGTCATGGTGGGTGGAGAGCCACACAATAACCAAAAAAGTATTGAATTCCCATCCTCGGGAGTTCTGCTACATTCTCTAATGGGAAAGCAAGAATCCCTCAAGTACAGGGGAGGTACCTAGTGAAGGAAGACAGACCATTGTGCTGGACCCTTGTTATTGATGATTGTACTTATGAACTTTTTCCTCAGAAATTGAAACTTAGCCTAGTAGTATATGTTGCCTAAAAGTTAACTCCTGAGGGCCTCCTTGTTACTTAAATGTGGCCTCTTAGCCAAACTCAGTATGGACATGACTCTCTGGGATGAGCCTCCTTGGCACCGAGGGACTATTACCAAGTGCCAACTAGAAATGCACTTGGAAAAAGATCTTTACCAAAAGGGTGAAATGATAAATACAAATGAGTTCTTCTGGCCAAGAGATTTTAAAGTGAGTTGGGAGGTCATTCCAGAGGTTACTATTATGTACGTCTCAGCAGGATCTCATTGACTGCCACAGTAAATATTGCCTCAAATAGTGAGCCTCCTGAGGGCTCTAGAGACATCCAGACACTATAGGCTGGGCTGACAGCTTTAGGAGTTTAGCACCCTGCCAGTGGGCCTTACCCTGGAATTTATGCTCCCCAGTGTGACAGAGTTGGACTCAGTTGTGATTTCCCTACACATGGGGCTCTTCTGCTCCTTCTATTTGAACCTATAGTTAGTACTATATATATAGGTGTATGTCCAAGAGACTGAAATCTTTGGTCTGTCCATGTTCTAGTTGGGCCCTGAATCTCAGCAGAGTTACAATACATACTCTACAGATTATTGGACTCACCCAGGACAACTAACAAGGTGATTATGATGGACAACACCCATCCCAAAAACAGAAAGAGTCTGCAACTGCAAGCAAGATAGTTCCATCCATCTGCCCCATGGGATCTAAGCCCCCTCTCAATTACAGGTAGTGTGGGCATCACCATCCCAAAATCCTCAAGACTGGGGAATGAATGAAGGACTAAAGTAGACTGATTATTATTCTACTATAGACTTATTGTTATTCTAGCAATGGAAGAACTTTTATTATTGATGTGGAGGCAGTGGCCACCGGAGGTTCTGAGGGGAGGGAGAGGGAAAAGTAGGTGTAATATGGGGGCATTTTTGGGACATTATAATTGTCCTGCATGATGTTGCAATGACAGATATGGCCATTATATATTTTGTCATAACTTACAAAATTGCACGGGACAGAGTGTAAAGTATAATGTAAACTATAATGCATGGTTAGTGGCAATGCTTCAATATGTGTTCATCAATTGTAACAAAAGTACCACACTAATGAAGGATGTTATTAACGTGGGAAAGTGTGGGAGGAGGAGGGAGTGGGGCATATGGGAATCCCCTATATTTATTATGTAACATTTATATAATCTTAAATTTCTTTAAAATAAATAAATTTTAAAAATTAAGTCACTACTGATAATGCAGGACTTTCTTCTGCCATTTTGTGATTTAATGTTTGTATGTCTTATACCATTTTTGTCTCTCAATTCTTCCGTTAATGCCTACTTTAATATTTATTTGATTTTTTGTGTTGTACCATATTGAGTGTCTTCTCATTTCATTTTTTCACATATTTCCTCGTGTGGTTACCATGGGGTTAAAATTTAGCATCCTTAAAATATAACAATCATATTTGGTTTGATACCAACTTGACTTCAGTAACATACATATACACTATTCCTATACCTCTTAATCCCCCACATTTTTTTTTTACTTTTCCAACATTTTGTTATTAAAATTTCATACATATAGAAATGTTAAAATAATTATACATTGAATATCTATTTAACCATCACCTAATTCTGTAATTAACATTTTGCTATACTTGCTTTAGCACATATCAATCAATCCATCCCTCCATTCACACATCTGTTTTTGGTGCATTTCAAAATAACTTGCAGGCATCAGTCTTTACCACAAAATGCTTCAGAATGCATGTCATTAGAATTTGATGGCTGTTCCAGTTCTGTTTTTCAAAGTAAATGCATAGCAAAGTGCATGAAGATTAACTCTACCATTTGATGACTTTTGACAAGATCATAAACCTGTGTAACACAAACTCCCATCATCCAGGAAAATGCCTTATACCCCTTCCCAGTCAATCATTTTCCTTACTCTTTCTTTTCCTTGAGGCAAATGGAATTATATATCACATACTCTTTTGTTTAAAGTATTTTCATTCAGCATAATGCTTTTGAGATTCATTCACACCATTAATTTCCTTTTTATTGCTCATTAGTATTCTATTGTATTTTTATACCCAAGTTTATCAATTCTCTTTTTTTTTTCCTTTATTTTTCAAGAAGTTTTAGATTATATAAAAGTTACATAGAAAATATAGGGAATTCTCATATAACCCACTCCCTCTCTCACCCACATTTTCCCACATTAGCACCGTCTTTCATTAGTGTGGTACATTTGTTACAATTGATGAACACATATTGAAGCATTGCTACTAACCATGTCTAGAGTTTACATTATAGTTTACACTTTGCACCGCACCATATTATAGGTTTTTTTTTTTTTTTATTATGGGTAAAAATAAAAATTCTCACAATACATACAAACATTTGCAAAATGATATATAAATATATATGCATATATGTGTATTTGCTTACAAAAATGTTGTTTATATATATATATATATATATACATATATTTTAAGAGGTGCTTAGATTACCCAAAATATTACACGGAACCCACTGGGATTCCCATGTTGCCCACCTCCCACACCTCCCATCACATCCCACACAAACATCTCCCACAGTGTGGCCCACCACCCTCAATGAACTTACACATCCTGGGGCCTTGCCACCAACCATAGACCACAGTTCACACTGGGAGGGGATGAGCAGTTGAAATACAGGTTTTTTTAATTTTTATTTTATCTTATATGCTTAGATTACATAAATGTTACACAAAAATTACAGGGATTCCCATGTTCCCCACCTCCCACACCTCCCATAACATCCCACATAAACATCTTTCATTAGTGTGGCACATCACCTGCAATGGATATACACATCCTGGGGCTTTGCCACTAAGCATGGACCATAGTTCACATCATAGACCACACTCTCTCCCACACAGTTCTGCATGTTATATGCTGATGTAAAATGGCCTATATCTGTCGTTGTAATGTCACTCAGGATAATCCCCAAGTCCTAAAAAAGCCCCTATATTACAACTGCTTTTCCCTTCCCTGCCCCAAAAGCATCCAGTGGGCACTGGCTCCACCTCGCTGTTGTAATTTCTTCCATTGCTTGAATCACAATATGTCTACAACAGAATACCATTAAGTCCACTCTATTCCATAGCTCTTCCCCCAATCCTGAGGAGTTTGGGATGGTGATGTCCACTCCACCTCCAAGTGAGAGGGGCTTATATCCAATGGATACGGTGGATCGGATTATCCTGCCTGCAGCTGCAGGCTCTCTCCATTCCCTTGGATGGACGTTGTCCATCATCTCCTCACCAGGTGACTTGGGTGAGTCCATTGAGCTGTAGAGTAGGAGTAACAGCTCCACCGAGATTCCAGGCACAGAGATTCCAGGCACATGGGCAGGCCAGAGGCTCCAGTCTCTGGAAGTACACCTACAAACTCCAGCATCACATATAGGTTTGAATAGAAGGGACTGATGGAACATGTTCATCAGGACTTATTTGAATCCAACTCTGTCACTCTCAGGACCACAGATTCCAAAGTAGGGCCCACTGATAAGGTGCAAAACTCTGGAGCTATCCGCCCTGATATAGGACCTGGGTGTCTCCAGAGCCCTCAGGAGCCCCTCTGTGTGGGGTGATATCCACTTTGGTGTTCTATGAGATCCTACTGAGGTGTGCGTAAGCATTTTACCTCTGGGATGACCTCCCAACTCTCTTTGAAGTCTCTTAGCCACATGAACTCATTTGTCTTTACCTTTTCCCTCTTTTATTCAAGTTTTTTTTCCAGTCATATTGCCAGTTGGCACTTGGTATTAATCCCTCGTTGCCAGGGAGGCTCATCCCCAGGAATCATGTCCCACACTGGGGGGAAGGTAATGCATTCATTGCATTCATATGCTGAGTTTGGCTTAGAGAGAGGCCACATTTGAGCAACAAGGAGGCTCTCAGGTGGCAACCCTTAGGCACCCCATAACAGTAGGCTAAGTTTCAATTACAAGAGCAAAGACTCGTAAGACTAGTCATCAATAACAAGAACCCATCAGTGGACCATCCTCCATTGCCAGACACTGCCCCTGCACTCAGAGGACTGTTGCTGCTCCCTTGGAGAATGTGGCAGAGCTCTCCAGGCTGGGAATTCAGTATTCCCTCATTTATTGAGTGATTGTCTACCCACTGTGACCATGCCCCACCCCTTGATCATTTGAACAATTTTATATATCTTTCATGTATATTCAGGTGAACTTCCTCCCATGAAACACCCATCCCAGACACCCACCACCAATGATCCTCTGCTGCCCCCGTTGTAACCCTTCTGTAATCTAAATCTTCCTTGAAGATGAAGCCCATATTATAGCCAAATACAATTAATAGGAAAATGAAATAATAAAGATAAGCTTAAATATAAGAGAGAAAATACATGGAAACTCAGAAAAAAAAACTTAAAAACAAAATAAAATCAAAGGATTGGGACATTCAAAAAATGGGGAAAAAATAAAAAATAAAAAATAAAAAAATTATTATTATTATTGTTTCCTTTTATCACTGCATTATTGGGTGTCCAGTCTGTATCATGGCACCTTCCCCCACTCACTCCCCAGTGTCTCCAAATTTTCATTTAATTTTCAAAGAAGATTTAGGTCACAGCAAAGTCACACACACAGAATACTAGAGACTCTCATATACCCAAACTCCTTCCTCTTTCCTCACCCCATATTAAAACCTTTTTTATGTGGATGGTAGCATTGATATAACTGTTATACGGATAGTGAAACATAGCTAGTAAACATTGTCAGTGGTTTACAGTACAGTTTACAATTTAGATAATACAGTTTAATAATTTTTGTTGATATTTACCATGTCCTGTGTCCATTAATGTAAGGTAATGAAAAACATTTCCCATGACCACTAAATACCCCCTGTTTGATCTTTTCTGTTCCTTCCTCCCCATCCCCCTGGGGCACATGATACTCCCTTGTCTTGACTCATTGGATGACAAGATTCATAATTACATGCAAGAGAGGTCTTGACACGCTGATTATCCTCTCCTATTAGGATCCACCCTTGCGCCTAAGAGACACCCACCTGTCTGTTTCTGGGTGAATCAGTCCTCCCAAAAGTGGGGGTCCATCTCCTTCCCATTCACCGTGTGGGTCTCCACTCCCCGACACAACACATTATGACAGGATGAACACTCACACACTATCCAGAAGCCTACTCCAGATGCACCCCTTCCTGAATGCCCCCCAACCTACAACCTAAACAAGTGACACTACCTTGTCATATTGCCATAAGAGCATTCCCACTCCTGCACTTTCAACATCATACCCACAAATCCCATGTTCACCTAGTCCCCCTCCCATCTCTCCCTCCAGTATCCTGGGAATTCTAACCTGCCCTTCCTAATCTACTCACCTGTCAACCCTGCACCACCATATCCAGTGATATAACTACCCACCTGTCCTATCCTTCAATATGCAACTATACTCTATCACTTAACCATAGATTATGTCCGTTTGGGTGATGGCTCACAACCTTCACTTCTCTTTCTCTCCCTTGTGAACCTATCTTTCAGACAATGGTTCTCAGAGACTGCTCACTTTCCTCAATTCAAATCAGTGAGGTCATATACTGTTCATCCTTCAATGCCTGGCTTGCTTCACTCAACATAAGGTCTTCAAGATTCATCCATGTTATTCCGTGTGTTAGCACTTTATTCCTTCTTACAGCTGAGTAATATTCCATTGCATGTATGTACCACATTTTGTTTACTCATTCATCTGTTGATGGGCACTGGGGCTGATTCCAACTTTTGGCAATTGTGAACAATGCCGCTATGAATATTGGTGTACATATATCTGTTCGTGTCTTTGATTTCAATTCTTTTGGGTATATACCCAGCAGTGGAATCGCTGGATCATGTGGAAGATCTATTGTCAGTTTTCTGAGGAACCGCCAAACTGTCCTCCACAGTGGCTGGACCATCCCACAATCCCACCAGCAGTGGATGAGGGTTCCTATTCCTCCACATCCTCTTCAACACTCATAGTCTGCTGTTTTTTCAATAGCTGCCATTCTGATGGGTGTGAGATGGTATCTCATTGTAGTTTTGATTTGCATTTCCCTAATAGCTAGCGATGTCGAGCATTTTTTCATGTGCTTTTTAACCATTTGTATTTCTTCCTTGGAGAAGTGTCCTTTCAGGTCACTTGCCCTTTTTTAAAATGGGTTGTTTGTCTTTTTATTTTCGAGGTGTAGGATTTCTTTATATATGCAAGCTATTAGGCTCCTATCAGATATATGGTTGCCAAATATTTTCTCCCATTGGGTAGGCTGCCTTTTTATTTTTTAAATAACGTCCTTTGAGATGCAGAAGTTTTTGATTTTGAGGAGATCCCATTTATCTATTTTTTTCTCTTGCTGCTCATGCTTTGGGTGTGAAGTTCATGAACCCATTTCCTATTACAAGGTCCTGTAGATGCTTCCCTACATTATCTTCTAAGGTCTTTATGGTTTTGGCTCTTATATTTAGATCTTTGATCCATCTTGAGTTGATTTTTGTATAAGGTGTGAGATGGTATTCCTCTCTCATTCTTTTGGATATGGATATCCAGTTCTCCAAGCACCACTTGTGAAAGAGGCCATTCTCTCCCAACTGAATGGGCTTGGTGGCCTTGTCAAATATCAGATAACCATATATGCGAGGATCTATATCAGAACTCTCAATTCGGTTCCATCGGTCAGTATGTCTATCTTTGTGCCAATTTTGTGCCAATACCATGGAGTTTTTTTTTTTTTTTTTTTTTTAATTTTTTTTAATTTTTTTATTTTTATTTTTTTATTTTTATTATGGGTAAAAATCAAAATTCTCACAATACATACAAACATTTGTAAAATGATATATAAATATATATGCATATATGTGTATTTGCTTACAAAAATGTTATTTTTATATATATATATACATATATTTTAAGAGGTGCTTAGATTACCTAAAATATTATACGGAACCCACTGGGATTCCCATGTTGCCCACCTCCCACACCTCCCACCACATCCAACACAAACATCTCCCATAGTGTGGCCCACCAACCTCAATGAACTTGTTGGTGGCAATACTATGGAGTTTTGATCACTGTAGCTTTGTAGTATGATTTAAAGTCAGGTAATGTGATAGCTCCTACTTCATTTTTCTTTTTCAATATGTCTTTGGCAATTCGGGGCCTCTTACCTTCCAAATATATTTTGTAGTTAGTTTTTCCAGTTCCTTAAAAAATACAGTGTTGATTTTTATTGGGACTGCATTAAATCTATAGATTACTTTGGGTAGGATAGACATCTTGATGATGTTTAGACTTCCTATCCATGAACAGGGAATATTCTTCTATTTATTTAAGACTTCTTTGATTTTCTTTAACAGTGTTGTGTAGTTTTCTGTATATAAGTCCTTTACATCTTTAGTTAAATTTATTCCTAGGTATTTGATTCTTTTAGTTACTATTGTAAATGGTATTTTTTTCTTGATTTCCTCCTCAGTTTGCTTGTTATTGGTGTACAGAAATGCTACTGATTTTTGAGCATTCATCTTATGACTTTGACTGTGACTTTGCTGAACTCTTTATGAGTTCTAGAAGCTCTGTTGTAGATTTCTCAGGGATATCTATGTATAGGATCATGTCGTCTGCAATAGTGAAATTTTTAGTTCTTCTTTTCCTATTTGGATTCCATTTATATCTTTTTCTTGCCTCAGTGCTCAAGCAAGTACTTCTAAGACAATGTTAAATAGGAGTGGTGATAGTGGGCATCCTTGACTTGTTGCTGAGCTCAGAGGGAAAGCTTTTAGGATTTCACCATTGAAGATGATGTTAGCTTTGGGTTTTTCATATACACCCTTTATCGTGTTCAGAAAGTTTCCTTCTATTCCTATCTTTTGCAGTGTTATTATCAGGAAAGGGTGTTGTATTTTGTTGAATGCTTTTTCTGCATCTTTAGAGAGGATCATGTGATTTTTTCTTTTGATCTGTTTATGTGGTATATCACATTGATTGATTTTCTTATGTTGAACCATCCTTGCATACCTGGGATGGAACCCACTTGGTCATGGTGTATAATTCTTTTGATATATTGTTGAATTCAATAACCAAGTATTTTGTTGAGGATTTTAGCATCTAGGTTCATTAGAGCTATTGGGCTGTAATTTTCCTTCTTGTGGCATCTTTGTTTGGCTTTGGTTTTAGGGTAATGTTGGCATCATAGAATGAGATAGGCAATATTCCTTCTACTTCTATTTTTTGGAAGAGCTTAAGCAGGATTGGTGATAGCCCTTTCTGGAATGTTTAGTAGAATTCACCTGTGAAGTCGTCTGGTCCTGGGATCTTCTTAGTTGAGAGGTTTTTGATGTCCATCTTGTAACTGGAGTCTATCTCTTTACTTGTAATTGGACTGTTGAGTTCATCAATTTCTTCCTTCGTCAATGTAGGGTGCTTGTGAGTTTCTAGGAATTTGTTCATTTCCTCTAAATTATCATTATTGTTGGCATATTTTTTTTCAAAGTATCCTCTTATGATATTCTTTATTTCTATGGGGTCAGTGGTGATATCCCCTTCTTCATTCCTTATTTTGTGTATTGCATCTGCTATGTCTTTTTCTTTGTTAGTCTGGCTAAGGGTTTGTCAATTTTATTGATCTTCTCAAAGAACCAGCTTTTGGTTTTGTTTATTATTTCTAGTGCTTTCTTATTTTCTATTTCATTTAGTTCTGTTCTAATCTTTGTGATTCCCTTCTTTCTACCTCCTTTGTGGTTAGTTTGTTGTTGTTTTTCCAATTCCTCCAGGTGTACAGTTAGGTCTTCAATTTTAGCTCTTTCTTCTTTTTTAATATATGCAATTATGGCTATGAATTTCCCTCTCAGTACAGCTTTGGCTGCATCCAATAGATTTTGATATGTTGTGTTGTCATTTTCATTCGTTTCAATGTAATTATCGATTTCTTTTGCGATTTCTTCCTTGATCCACTGTTTGTCTAAAAGTGTGTTGTTTAACGTCCATATCTTTGTGCCTAATCTGGTTTTCTAGCCCTTAGTGATTTCCAATTTCATTCCATTGTGGTCAGAGAAATTACTTTGTATAATCTCAGTCTTTCTGAATCCATTGATAGCTATTCTGTTGCCTAGCATATGGTCTATCTTGGAGTATGATCCATGTGCACTTGAAAAGAATGTATATCCCGCTGTATTTGGGTGTAGCGTTCTGTATATGTCTGTTAGGTCCAGATCCTGTAATGTATTATTCAGAGTCTTTGTTTATTTATTGATTCTCTGTCAAGAAGTTCTGTCTAATGGTCATAATGGTGAATTAAAATCCCCCAATATAATTGTAGAGGCATTTTTTCTCCACTTAGTCTTTCCAGTGTTTGCCTCATGTATTTTGAGGCACCCTGATTAGGTGTATAAATGTTTATGATTGTTCTTTCTTCTTGAAATATTACCCCTTTTAGAAATATATGGTGTCCATCTTTGTCTCTTATAATAGTTTTGCATTTTAAAGTCTATTTTGTCTGATATTAGTATTGCTACTTCCCACCCTTTTTTGGATATTGTTTGCTTGTAAAATTGTTTTCCAGCCATTCATTTTCAGCCTCCTTGAATCCCTGGGTCTAAGGTGCGTTTCTTGTAGACAACATATAGTTGGGTCATATTTCCTTATCCATTCTGCCAATCTGTGTCTCTTGACTGGTGAGTTTAATCCATTAACATTCAGTGTTATTACTCTCAAGGAATTTCTTACATCAGCCATATTTTCTTTGGGTTTATGTATGTCATATGTTGTTTTTATTTCTCTTTTTGTCTTTTTAGTTGTTCTTACACTCTCCTCCAAATCTCTCTCTCTCCTGTTTTTTTTTCCTTTCAACCTGTAGAACTTCCTATAGCATTTCTTGAAGGGCAGGTTTCTTATTGGCATACTCTCTTGATTTCTGTTTATCTGTGAATATTTTGAAATCTCCATCATTTTTGAATGCCAGCTTTGCTGGATAGAGAATTCATGGCTTGAAGTGTTTTTCTTTGAGTACCTTGAATATGTCATACCACTGTCTTCTTGCCGCCATGGTTTCAGATGAGAAATCAGCACTTAATCTTATTGAGTTTTCCTTGTCTGTGAAGGTTCTCTTTTCTCTTGCTGCCTTCAGTGTTTTCTCTTTGTCTTGAGCTTTGGACATTTTAAGAAGTATATGACTTGGAGAGGCCTTTTGGGATTTATACTGTTTGGGGTGCACTGTGCTTCCTGGACATGTACATCCATCTCCCTCAATAGGCTTGGGAAGTTTTCAGCCCTTCTTTCCTTCAACACTCCTTTTGTTCCCTTTCCCTTCTCTTCTCCCTCTGGGATGCCTATAATGTGTATGTTTGTGCATTTTGAGTTGTCAGTTAAATCCCTAAGTCCCTGCTGGATTTTTTCCTATCTTTTTGTTCTACTATCTGTTTGATTTCAGATGTACAATCTTCCACATCACTAATTCTTTTTTCTGCCTGTTCAAATCTGTTGTTATGTGATTCCAGCATTTTTTTTTTTCTTGGATTGTGCCATTCATCACCATCATATCCGTTATCTTTTTATGTATGTTTACAATTTCTTCAGAATATTCTCCCACTGTCTTCTTAATATCCTTAATCTCTTCCTTCACTTCATTAAGTTGGTCCATGATATTTGTTTGGACAGCTTTGATTAGTTGTTCGATGTTCTGCATCTCTTCCTGGTTTTTAGTTTGTTCATTGGACTGGTTAATGTCTTCTTGTTTCTCAGTATGGTTTGTAATTTTTTGTTGCCCTCTGGTCATCATTTTATCTTGATGGGTTTATTCAGTTGATTAACTTCTCTTTCTGCTCTAGAGTTTTATTTAGCTGGTGATTTTGTGCGTGTGTTAAGTTTTCCATTTGACACTTTGTTCTTCTTGTTCTATTTCCTTGTTGTTTTCTATGTTCTGGTTTTATCTTGAGCAATCTATCTCCCTGTCCAGCTCGCTCCATATCGATGTCCCATAGGCTCTTGCTCTGTGGGCTCCCAGAACAGCCCACTTGGGCAGGATCCTGTCCCCAATCAGCTGTCCTTTGCGAGAGAGATGGTGAGTGCCCACCTAAACCGATGCCATCTTGCCTTCTCTCCTTGTAGTTTTGATTTGCATTTCCCTAATTGCCAGTGATAAACATTTTTTTCATGTGTTTTTTCACCATTTGTATTTCTTCTTTGGACAAATGTCTGTTAAGTCTTTTGCACATTTTAAAATCAGGTCGTTTGTCTTTATATTGTTGAATTGTAGTATCTCCCTATATATCATGAATATTAAACCCTTATCGGTATGTGATTTCCAAGTATTTTCTCCCTTAGAGTTGGCTGCCTTTTCACCCTTTTGGCAAAGTCTTGTGAGGTGCAAAAGTATTTAATTTTGAAAAGGTCCCAATTGTCTATTTTTTCTTTTGTTCCTTGTGTTTTGGGTGCAAGGTCTAAGAATCCACCACCTCCCACAAGGTCTTTAAGATGTTTTCCTAAATTTTCTTCTGCTAGTTCTATGGTCCTGGCTTTTACATTTAGGTTTTTGATCCACTTTGAGTTGATGTTGTATAAGGAGGGAAGTAGGGGTCCTCTTTCATTCTTTTGGTTATGGATATCCAGTTCTCCCAGCACCATTTGTTGAAGAGACTGTTTTGTCCCATTAATATGACTTTGGTAGGTTTTTCAAAAACCAGTTGGCCATAGAGGTGAGAGTTTATTTCTAGATTTTCAATTCTATTTCACCGATCAATGTGTCTATCTTTCTGCCAATACCATGTTGTTTTGTTCACTGTAGCTTTGTAATATGCTTTAAGGTCAGCCAGTGAAATTCCTCCCATGTTGCTCTTCATTTTAGATTGCTTTTGGCTATTTGTGTGTGCTTTCCCTTCCAAATGAATTTGGTAATGGCCTTTTCTATTTCTGTAAAGTAGGCTGTTGGAATTTTGATTGGTATTGCATTCAATGTATAAATAAGTTTGGTTAGTATTGGCATCTTAACAATATTTAGTCTTCCAGTCCATGTACACGGAATGTCTTTCCATTTGTTTAGGTCTTTTTCAAATTTCTCTTAGCATTGTTTTGTAGTTTTCTGCATATCAGTCATGTACTCCTTTGGATAAATTGATATCTAGGTATTTGAGACTTTTTTGTTGCTATTGTAAATGGAATTTCCCCCCTGATTTCCTCTTCAGGTTGTTCAGTACTAGTGTACAGAAACATTACTGATTTTTGTGTGCTGATCTTGTATCCTGCAATTTTGCTGAATTCGTTTATTTGCTCAAGTAGCTTTGTCATAAACATTTCAAAATTTTCTAAATATAGGATCATGTCATCCACAAATAGTGAGAGTTTTACTTCTTCTTTTAAAATTTTGATGCTTTTTATTTACTTTTTCTTGTCTGATTGCTCAAGCTAGAACTTCTAGCACAATGTTGCATTACAATAGTGACAGTGGATATCCTTGTCTTGTTCCCCATCTTAGAGGAAAAGCTTTCAAACTTTCCCCATTGAGTAAAATGGGGGCTGTGGGGTTTTCATATATGCCTTTTATTATACTGAGGAATTTTCCTTCTATTCTTATCTTTTGCAGTGTTTTTATTAATAAAGGAAGCTGGATTTTGTCTAATGCCTTTTCTGCATCAATCGAGGTGATCATGTGGCTCTTTTCCCTTCAATTTGTTAATGTAGTGTATTATATTAATTGATTTTCTTATGTTGAACCAGCCTTGTGTACCAGGAATAAAACCCACTTGGTCATGATGTATAAGTCTTTTGATATGATATTGGATTCTATTTGCAAGTATTTTGTTTAGAATTTTTGCATTTATGTTCTTTAGTGAGATTGGTCTGCAATTTTCTTTTTTTGTAGTGTCTTTATCTGGTTTGGGTATTAGGGTGATGTTGGCTTCATAAAATGTGTTGGGTAATTTTCCGTCCTCTTCAATTTTTTAGAACAGTTTAAAAGGATGGTGTTAATTCTTGTTGAAATGCTTCGTAGAATTCACCTGTGAAGCCGTCTGGTCCTGGACTTTTCTTTTTTGGGAGATTTTAAAAAATAATTTAAAAAAAATTTTTTTAAAAAGATACTTAGATTACATAAATGTTACATAGAATATATAGGGGATTCCCATATGCCCCACTCCTCACACCTCCCATATTTTATCACATTAAAACATCTTTCATTAGTGTGGTACATTCATTGCAATTGATAAACACATTTTGGAGCATTGCCACTAAGCATGGATTAGTTTATATTGTAGTTTACACTCTCTCCCCCTCAACTCTGTAGGTTTTGGCAGGATATATAATGGCCTGTATTTGTTGTTGTAATGTCATTCAGGATGGTTTCCAAGTCCCCAAAATGCCCCCGTATTACACCTGTTTTTCCCTCTCCCTACCCCAACAACCTCCATGGCCACTGCCTCTACATCAGTGATCTTACTTCCATTGCTAGAATCACAATAAGTCTATAGTAGAATACTAGTAAGTTTACTTTAGTCCATAGTTCATTCCCCAATCCCGAGGACTCTGTGATGGTGATGCCCACTCTGCCTTTAATTGAGGGGGGCCTTCAATCCTATATGGCCAATGGGTGGGACTCTCTTGCTTGCAGTTTTAGATACTTTTGTTTCCTTGGTATGTTGTTTGTCCATCGTCTCCTCATTGTTAATTGTCCTGGGTGAGTCCAATGAACTGGAGAGTAGGTGTTGCAACTTTGTTGAGATTCAGGGCCCAGATGGCACATAGACAGCCTTTTGAGAGATTTTTGATGACTGATTCAATCTCTTTAAATGTGATTGGTTTGTTAAGTTCTTGTATTTCTTGTAGCATCAGTGCAGGTTGTGCATTTCCAGGAATTTGTCCATTTCATCCTGGTTGTCTAGTTTGTTGCCCTAATGTTTCTCATAATATCCTTTCATGGTACTTTTTTATTTCTGTGGGGTCAGTCATAACTTCACCCCTTTCATTTCTGATTTTATTTATTTGCATCTTCTCTCTTTTTTTGTTAGTATAGCTAAGGGTTTGTCAATTTTATTGATCTCCTCAAAGAACCAGCTTTTGGTTTTGTTGATTTTCTCTATTTTTTTGTTCTCTATTTCATTTATTTCTGCTCTAATTTTTATTATTTCTTTCCTTCTGCTTGCTTTGGGAGTGGTTTGCTGTTCTTTTTCTTGTTTCTCTAGTTGTTAGTTAGATCTTTGATTTTAGCTCTCTCTTCTTTTTTAATATAGGCATTTAGGGCTATAAATTTCCCTCTCAGGACTGGCTTTGATTTATCTCATAAATTTTGGTAAATTGTGTTCTCATTTTCATTCATATCAATATATTTACTAATTATACTTGCAATTTCTTCTTTGACCCACTGAATATTTTGGAGCGTGCTGTTCAGCCTCCACACATTTGTGATTTTACCTCTTTCTCATCTATTATTTATTTCCAGCTTCATTCCATTATTATCTGAGAAGGTGCTTTGTATAATTTCAAACTTTTTATATTTATTGAGACCTGCTTTGTGACCTAACATGTGGTCTATCCTGGAGAAAGATCCATGGGCACTTGAGAAGAATGTACAACTTGCTGAGTTTGGGTGCAACATTCTGTATATGTCTATTAGGTCCAACTCATTTATCATATTGTTTAAGTTCTCTGTTTCCTTGTTGATCTTCTGTCTATTCTATCTAATTATGTAAGTGGTGTGTTGATGTCTCCAAAGATTATTGTAGAGATATCTATTTCTCCTTTCAGTTTTGCCAGAGTTTACCTCATGTATTTTGGGGCACCTTGATTAGGTGCATAGATATTTATGACTGTTATTTCTTCCGATGGATTGTCCCTTTTAATAATATATAATGGCCTTCTGTATGTCTTATCACTTTTTTGCATCTGAAGTCCGTTTTGTCTGATATTAGTATATCTACTCCTTCTCTTTTTGGTCACTGTTTGCGTGGAGCATCTTTTTCCGATCTCTCACTTTCAGCCGGTTTGTATTCCTGGGTCTAAGGTAGGCAGCATATGGATGGCTCATTTAAAAAAAAAAAAATTCTGTCAGCCTGTATGTTTTGATTGGGGAGTTATCCATTCATATTCAATGATATTACTGTAAATGCATTGCTTACTTCCACCATTTTATTCTTTGGTTTTCATATGTCATATCTTATTTTCGTCTGTCTTTTTACTCTTTTGGTTATTCTTTCTGCTATTCTTTCTTCTATACTCTCCTCCAAGCTTCTCTCTCCTGTCTTTTTCTTTCAGGCTCTAAGGCTTCCTTTAATATTTCTTGTAAAGAGTGGGTTCTTTTTCATGAACTCTCTTAGTTTCTGTTTGTTTGTGAATATTTTAAACTCACCTTCATTTTTGAAGGACAATTTTGCTGCATAAAGAATTCTCAGCTGGCAGTTTCTCTCTTTCAGTATCCTGATTGTATCATACCACTGTCTTCTCGCCTCCATGGTTTCTGTTGAGAAATCCACACAGTCTTCCTGGGTATCCCTTGTATGTGATTGTTTGCTTTTCCCTTGCTGCTCTCAGAATTTTCTCTTTATCTTTGACATTTGACATTCTGAGTAGTAGGTATCTTGGAGTGGGTTGGGGTACACATTTATTCTGATTGGGGTACTTTGAGCTTCTTGGACATGTAAGTTCTTTTCTTTCATGAGAGTTGGGAAATTTTCAGCTATTATTTCCACAAATACTCTTTCTGCCCCCTTTCCCTTGTCTTCTCCTTCTGGAACTCCCATGACACACAGGTTGTTGCATTTCATATTATCATTCAACTCCCTGAGCCCCTGCTCAATTTTTTTCTATTCTTTACTCTCTCTGTTCTTTTCTCTCTTCAATTTTAGCTGTTCTGTCTTCGGTATCACTTATTCTTTCTTCTATCATTTCAAGTTTGCTGTTGTATGCCTCTAATGTGTTTTTTTTTTTTTTTTTTTTTTTACCGGGAGGTACTGGGGATCGAACCCCGGTCTCTCCATATGGTAGACGGACGCCGAACCTTTTGAGCCACATCCGTTTCCCTCTAATGTGTTTTTGATCTCACCTATCATGTCTTTCATTCCGATGAGCTCTGTTACTTTTCTATTCAGGTTTTCAAATTCTTCTTTGGGCTTGCTCAATGTCTTTTTGATGTCATTTATCTCTTTATCCATATTGTCTTTTAGCTCATTAATTTGATTTTGTAAATTTGTGTGGATCTCATTGATTAGTTGTCTCAAATCCTGCATCTCTCCTGAAGCTTTGATATATTCCTTTTCCTGGGCGATGTCTTCCATTTTCTTAGTATGGCTCATAATTTTTTGCTGATGTCTAGGCATCTGATTAGGATGGTGTGTTTGCTCAGATGATCAATTTCTCTCTCTTTCATAGGGATTTAGTGGCAGGGGTCTGTGTGCTACTGCTGTTCTTTAATTCTTGGTTCAACCTGTTCTGAGTCTGTAGGACTGTCCTTGTTAGTTGCTCAATACTGGGCTCTAGACCCAGTAATGGTTTGCAGACCCACTTCCTAAGGCTTTGGGGAGGGAGACTGTAAAGGCCGGAAAAAGTCTCTCCTACTTATTTACTATTAATTTCCTCACACCCACTTCCTTGGTCTGGCAGCAGATGGTGCTCTTTGGCAGCCCTCTCAGTCCAATGCCTGGTCGCAGTGTGTTTGTTTTAACAGGGACCAGATCAATGTGATAGAGGTTCCTCCCTGGAGGCTAAGAGCCTCATATTTTAAACTTTCTCAGAGGCAGTTCTCCAACTTTTGCTGGTAGCACCCTTCCTTTCCCTGGGTAGGAAATAATTCCACTCCCCTCTGCATCTTCAACAACCAGTCCCAGTCAGTAGAGGGGGAGATTGAAAGGGTTGCATCTCTTAGTCCTGGATCTCTTTAGTTCTGAGCTGGTTCCCAAGGCAAACAATGGCATGGGCCCCATCTGGCCTGGAAGGTCTCATGGGATACAGCAGACCAAATCTGTGGGTCAGAAACTGAGTCAGACGAGACCGGGTGTGTTCAGGGTGGTATGGCCATAAACTATTGTATTGTGAAAATTCTGATTTTTTACCCACAATAATAAATAAATAAAACAAAACAAAACAAAACAAAACAAAACAAACAAACAAACAAAAACTGAGTCAGCCTTAGGCTGTGTCCCTCTCCCTCCCCTTTCCTGGAAAGGTGGATCCTTGGGGTCCCCTTGGGCTGTAGCTGCTGACCCTGAGGCTCGAGAGTTCAAAAGTGTCTATAGTGTGGGGGAGGGTGCCGGCAGTAGCAGCTGCTGTTTTTAACTCACAATTTTGCTGTCATGATTCTTTTCCTTTGTCCCTTTCTCTTCTGGGTGGTGTTCAGTCCTCCCCTGGTGCCCTAAACCCTAGAAGATTTTTTTTCCAGGCCGTTTCTGCCTGCCCTTGAGCTATTTTTCTGGGAGAGAAGAGAGTCCCATGTCTTTCTAGCCTGCCATCTTCCTAGAGGTCTGTGGCAGTTTGAGATTATTTATGAATCCCCAAAAGAAAGATTATGTTTGTAAACTTGTCTGTTCCTCTGGGTGGGATACCCTCTGAATGTATTAGGCTCAGCTGAGTTGTCTTTGATTAAATTATGTTAAGAGCAGGGCTTTGATTCACCCATGTCAGAGTCACCCATGGCAGGAGCACACGACTCTAGTTGAGTCCCTGCCCCCTTAGTGTGTTGATATAAATGGACACTCACTCAAAAAGACACATAGAAGAAGACACGGGAAGAGAGAGACCTCCATAAATATGGAAGAAAAGAGAACTTTGTCAGTTTTGAACCTGGAGCCCCAGGGAAAGATGAGCTATTCATTTGATAGTTTGCAACTGGGCAGCTGAGCCCCTGAATAAAGTCTGTAAAGAAAGGAGCCCTATCTCAGACTGATACAGGAAGCTCTGAGAGATGAACCCTATGCCAGTCTACAGTTGAGATAGCAAGAAGCTGGGCCCATGGAGCCTTAAGAGCAAGAAGGAAGGAGAAATCAGGCAGAGATCACCCACCATCTTGCTTCAACGCATGGCAAGTGACTTTGGTGAGAAAGTAGCCTTGAGTTGGACTCTTTAGGGCCTTGTAACATAAGCTTTCCCCCCAAATAAATACCCTTTATAAAAGCCAACAGATTTCTGGTACTTTGCATCAGCATCCCTTTGGCTGACTAATACAAAGTCCTTTTCTGTTTTTTAAATAATGGCCATTCTATAACGTGTGAAATGATATCTTATTGTAGTTTTTTGTTTTTGTTTTTTTTTTAAAGATTTTATTTATTTATTCATTTATTCATTCATTCATTTATCGCCCCCTTGCTGCTTGTGCTCGCTGGGTCAGCTAACCACGCCATGCGTGCGGGCTTGCCTTCAGCAGGAGGTCCCGGGAACCGAACCCGGGGCCTCCCATATGGTAAACGGGAGCCCTACTGATTGAGCCACAGCCGCTTCCCCTTATTGTAGTTTTGATCTGCATTTCCCTAATAGCTGGTGATGTTGAACATCTTTTCATGTGCTTTTTGGCCACTTGTATTTTTTCTTTGGAAAAATGTCTATTCAGGTCTTTTGTCAATTTTTTGATTGAGTTGATTGTCTTTTTATCATTGAGTTATATGATCTCTTTATATAACATGGATATCAAACCTTTATTTGATATGTTGTTTCCAAATATTTTCTCCCATTGAGTAGGCTGCATTTTCACCTTTCTGACAAAGTCATTTGAAGGACAAAAGTGTTTAATTTATTATTATTATTATTTCATTTTTAAAGAAACTTTAGCTTACATAAATGTTATATAAAAAATATAGGGGATTCCCATATACCCCACCCCTCCTCTTACCACCAAAAGTGCTTAATTTTTAGTAGGTCCCATTTATCTCTTTCTTCTTTCTTTGCTCCTGCTTTGGTTGTAGGGTTTAAGAAATCACCACCTACCATAAGATCTTGAAGATGTTTTCCTACATTTTCTTCTAGAAGTTGTATTGTTCTAGCTTTTACATTCAGGTCCTTGGACCTTTTTGAGTTAATTTTTGTATAAGGTTTGTATTAGTTGACCAAAGGGGTGCTGATACAAAGTACCAGAAATCTGTTGCTTTTATAAAAGGTATTTGGGGTAAAAGTTTACAGTTCCAAGGTCGTAAAAGTCTGACTCAAGGAAGCATAAGAGGTGCCCTCTCACCAAAGTCAGCTTCCATGTGTTGAATCAAGATGGCAGGTGATCTCTGCCTGGTCTCTCCTTCCCCTCCAGGCTTCCTCTTCCCCCTGAGCTCCATAGGCCCAGCCTCCTGAGGCTTTGTGCTCAAGTCTTCCTGCAATACCCTCTCTCCTGGCATAGGGCTCATTTCTTTCCAGACCTTATATATCAGTCGCAGCTATTCTGCTCTCTTCCCAAGGTCAGCTGCAAACTATCAGGCGAATGGCTCATCTCTCCCTGGGGTCCCAAGCCAGTCGAAGCTTCTCCTTTTTGTCATGTGGCAGGATCAAAAATGATAGCACCCTCTGTTTCTGTATGTCTTGTGTCTGTTTATATCAGACCCAGCAAGGGGGCAGGGACTCAGCCTGATCAAAATTGAATCAAAAGCCCTAATCTTAACAGATAATCTAATTAAAGACACCTCAGCTGAATTTAATGCAATCAAAGTGTATCACACCCAGAGGAATAATTAATTTACAAACATAGTCTTTCTCTTTTTGGGACTCATAAAATAATCTCAAACTGCCATAAGATGTGAGATAGGGGTCCCCTTTCTTTCTTTTGGATATGGCTATCCAGTTCTCCCAGCACAATTTGTTGACTAGACTGGGCCCAGCTGGGTGGGCTTAACAACCTTGTCAAAAATCACTTGACTTCTGAGTTCTCGATTAGATTCCATTGGTCAATATGTCTATCTTTACACGAGTACCATGCTGTTAACCACTGTAGCTAAGTACTATGCTTTAAAGTCAGGAAGTGAGAGCCCTTCAACTTTGTTCTTCTTTTTAAAGATATTCTTGGCTATTTGGGGCCCATTACCCTTCCAAATACATTTGATAATTGTCTTTTCTATTTCTGCAGAAAAGGCTGTTGGAAGTTTTATTGGCATTACGCTGAATCTGTAAATCAGTTTGAGTAGAATTGACATCTTAATGATATTTAGTATTCCAATCCATGAACACAGAATGTCCTTCCATTTATTTAGGTCTTTGGTTTCTTTTACTAATGTTTGGTAGTTTTCTGAATACAGGTCCTTTATGTTCATGTTTAAGTTTATTCCTAAAGAGTTGATTCTTTTAGTCGCTATTTTTTTATTTTATTTTTTATTTTTTTATTTATTTTTCATTTTTTATTTTTTTTAATTTTTAATTTATTTTTATTGTGGGTAAAAATAAAAATTCTCACAATACATACAAACATTTGCAAAATGATATATAAATATATATGCATATATGTGTATTTGCTTACAAAAATGTTATTTATATATATATATACACATATATTTTAAGAGGTGCTTAGATTACCCAAAATATTGTAAATGGAATTTTTTCCTGACTTCACCCTCAGATTGCTCATTAGTAGTATATAGACTATATATAAACTAAAACACCATCTAAAGTGTACAATCAATGGCATTTTGTATAACCACAGAGTTGTGCATTCATCACTGCAATCAATGTTACAGCATTTTCGTTATTCCCAAAAGAAAAAAATACCTCTTAGTAGTCACTTCCTGTCCCTCTATCCTTTCCCTGCCATACATTACTGCTACTCTATTTCCACCTCTATAAATTTATTTATATTTACATTTTGTATAGATGAAGTCTAACAATATGAAGTACTTTGTGTCTAGTTTCATTCACTTAGCATACTTTAAAATTTTTTTTATCATTGATGGAAGAATGTTAGTATATTGCTATACCTTACAGTCCATAGTTTGCTTTGGCTGTATTTTTACCCAAATATCACCTTGTTATTAACTACTTGTAATATTAATCTACATTTGTTATGTGTCAAAGAAAAACTTTCTTATATATGCACTATTACCACAAGAGAGTTTGCTATGTTACACAGTCCCATTTCATTTTTTAGCTTTCCTTCTAGTGATATATGTGACCTTAGACTTTCCCTTTCAACCACCATCATACCTAAATATTAGCACTTCTAATTACAAACACTATAATGTGCTTTTGACTTTTCTATCCATTTCCAAACATTTACAAACAACCTTTTTCAAATTCTGCACAGATTAAGCTTCAGCTTTCCATTCTCGGTCCTCATTCTATCTTCTGGTGACCTATGGGCCTGCTATTAAATCAAATGATTTTGTAATAACTAGAAAAGTTATATTGCATTTTTTATTTTATAAAAAAGGTGCGCGGGAAAAAAAAAAAAAAAAAAAAGGTGCGCGGCAGAGGGGATACGGGCCTTTCCCGACTTCTGAGAGTCTCCTTTATTAAGATCACGTAGCAACGCAACGGCAGAAAGAATTCCATGTTGGTAAGCTGGGGAACCAGGGAAGGTTTCCGAAAGGAGGTGGCATTTGCACTGATTCTGTTCAGTGGGCTGTTGGGAATTCCACGGGGTGGGGCCGGGCGCTTTTCCTAAGGCGGTGGTATGCTTGTCTTTCTGCATTTAAAGTCATTTTGCGCGGCACTGCAGCTGCTGTAGACAAAGATCCGAGGACACCGCGCCCGCAGCGGCAGCCTAGCATATGCTCTTTCCACGTCCCTATGGCCACACCAATCCGCTCCTTTGCTCTCCACCTGCAGTCTCGGAGGCTCCGCCTCTCCGCTCCCGCCCCTAGTCACGAGGGTTCCCTGCAGCTTGCTGCGTGCGGGACGTGACAAATGGAAAGTGCACGTCTCACTAGCCCGCATTCCAGACAGACAGCGCCTCGGAGCAATGGCAAGGCTCTAATCCCTTTGGGTCCCTGCTCAATGGTGGCAGTTCATCTTTGGGCAGGAAAGGGCGGAGCCGGAGGAGGAGCGTCGGGAGGCGCTGAACTCCCGGCCCACGCGCTGTGCTCTGCACTCCGCACGCGTCCTGGGCTTACAACGGCCAGTCTTGTAGCCGTCTGAGCTTAGACCCTCTCGCCGCCGCTGTATTATCAAGATGTCTCTTTCCAACAAGCTGACTCTGGAAAAGCTGGACGTGAAGGGGAAGCGGGTCGTCATGAGGTAATGCTGCATGCTTGCCTGCGCGCCCTCTGGGTTCTGCTGCAGCCTCCCGTGGCCGGGCAGAGTTGGTTGCCTATAGATCCAAAGTTGCTTTAGTTCTCGGTTGGGTCCCAGGGGCCCTAGGCTTACAGGGCTAGGCTGCCCTCCGTTGTGACTGAGGCTGTGCTAGGGTTTGACTGTTTCTAACTGCATTTCCCCAGCCCAGAAAGCCAACCCTGGTCGTCCCTTGAGGTTGGGATCCTGAAGAAGAGCTTAGATTGCTGGGATCCATTTTGCCCTCTTCCCTATTCCCGAAGTGCAGTTCGGTCGCCTCCAGCTCCCAGTCGGCGAGGTGGGACCTAAAATGCTTAACGTTACAAATCCCTAGGTCCCAAGGAAGGGACCTTGAGAGGTCATTTGGTTGATTTTCCGTTTCTCACATTTCAATGGCCCACACTTAATCGGTCACTTCACAAAAGGAAATCTTTCCCAGAGGAGGTCGTTTTAAATGTTCAGGAGTAGAATCTCCCCAAAGAGTTGGGGTGGAAGGGTGAAGTGGGGCGGGGCGCGCCGGGAGAGACCTTTGCAGAGCTTACATAACAGGCCTCTGCTGCACTACCAACCATATCGTTGGACTCCAAGCCATGGGATTTGCGTCAGGATTGTGACACATGCTGGGTAGTGGTAGAGCAGGGTGTGGCTTTCCAATCTTGCTGTCGTCCAATCTTACCCCCACATGTGGCTAGAGAAACAGGATATTAGAAGTGGGGTGGGCGCCCCATGCACTTTGGCGTGTCCTACTCAGCACATGTGAATCCCTGGTCAGTTACCAAACATAGCTTCACCCTTATCTCACAGAATTACTAGTATAGTGTGGATAGTTATATGTGGTGCCTGTGTGCATGCCAGGAGCAAAGTGCAGGAGGACAATTGGGTATGTAACCGATGGACTTGACTGTTAATATAACTTGGCAGGATCCAAGGCATTGATTTTTGGGGAGGGGGATGCATAAGTGCTTGCATTGATAGTTCTGTGCATCTTGTCCTTTGGGAAAGTGGTTGGTTGATGGGCAAGAATGTGGATGGTGTGATCCAGCCCCTTTCCCAATTTGGGCAGGTTCAAGTGAGGACATCTTTTGGATATTAACAGGCTGTATGGGATCTTCCTTTACATATCAGGGCACATATGAGTAAGAGAACTGTATGGGTGCTCTCCCCTTGCCTATAATTTCATTATGGCCAATATTAGGTTTCATTTGGCCTTCTCTGCCTTGCTATGGTCATGGAGAAACACCTGGTGGCTACATTTTCCCAAATGACATGGGCCTTTGAAATCGGGACAAAGTAGGAGTCATAGCCATCCTAGTATTAGATAACGGCCCTATGAAAAAACAAAGGCCCAAGTGGACAGTGGCATGCAACCAGCTCTCAGGCTTTAATTTTTTACTCCTCTCTTCACTATGCTCAAAAGTAACTCTGACTTTTCTAAGTTTATGCACCAGCTGAAAGACAAGAGGTGGGGCGTCATGCTGGTCACTTTATAACCTCAGTCTTGGCCTTTCTCTTCCCTCTCCTAAGGGAAACTGGCTTAAGGAATTAACTAGGATGGGGGCAGCAATGGAGTAGGTGCTTATCTTTTCTTCCTCTGGACCTAACACCATGGACTATCTTCCTGTCCAAGGACTCAAAGTTTCATTAACAAAGATTAATCCCAAGTCTTGAGGATTTGCTAGTCCTGTTTTGCTGATGGAAAATGACCTGTCTAAAGTTACTGAACTGGCAAGTTGGTGGCAGGGCCAGGACTAGAACTTGGGTCTCCTGGCAACCAACCAGAGCCTCTAAATATTTAGACATAGGGACCAAGGACAGGTTGAAAATAGATAACTTTGACTGCTGTAGGTTGCAATGAATAATTGTTTCCCTGTAATCTGTGGATAAATTCTCTTTACTTGGGCTGAGGACAGGATATTACATTGTTTCCTTATTATTAATCTCTCTTTTGAACAGTCACATTGTAGGACTACCTTTTGAAAGAGCCTAGATAACCATGTGCTGTTTGCTCAATTCCTTTTTGTTTCAATACCCGTATGTGGTGGTGGTTTGTAGCGCTTCAGAAACTGGGCCTCCGGAGTAGTGGCTGCTTCTCTTGCTTCCTGTGTTTGTCCTGCAAAGGGGAACTCTGATGTTAGCTGAGTTTTCTTGTCCCCTGGTTTGCATTGCCAAGGAAAATTGACTGAATTGTTGAGGGAACTTTAGATAGTCAGAAACCTCTGAGCGGTTAATGGCTAGCTTCCACCTCAATTTTTTTAGGATTCCAGTTGACTTTACAGCCCTTTGAGTAAAACTTCCTTCTTATTTTTGCGGTGTCATTTCCTTCGTCCTCTCACAGGTTGCCAAACCTCTACTGGCTTGTTAAAGCACTTCCTTTTTGCTTATTCTACCCCCCCTTTTTTAACTTCTCTGTTTTTCTCTAACTTGTAACTTGTTAAGCAACAGTCTTGATGTACTAGAATGAAACAGAGAGGAAAAACTAAGAGTAGAAAAGAAATCTCTTAAGACAGGCATAATATCCCAATTTTCCGGGCAGAGACTATGAAGCAATGGTGGCTATGGCTCCTTAGGGAGTTTTTTTAATGGAATTGGGCCAAGACTCCTGAGACTCAATATTCTTTTTAATTTTTTAATTTTTTTAGTTAGGCCAGTAAAAAGAATTTATTTGGGAAATGGGGGAAAGAACAGAGTTTGCTGAGAAATGGGAGAGAAAGACGGAAATACACACCAAGATTTGATGTGGGCCCCTCTAGGCAGAGAGAGCCTCAAAATTCTTATTCCAACTAAATTAATATTTTTTTAACCCTTTATTTTGAAAATAATTATAGGTTCACAGGAAGTTGCAAAGATAATGCAGGGAGGTCCTGTGTACCATTTATTCTGTTTCCCTCACTAGATACAAATAAAATAACTACAGTACAATACAAAATCAGGACGTTGATATTGGCACAGTGTGTGTACGTTTCTGTGCCATTTTATCACACATGTAGATTTGTGTAACTACCACTACTATTAAGATACGGAACTGTTAAATTCACCACAAAGATCTCTCTCATGTTACCCTTTTATAGTCTGACCCCTCTCCTTAGTCCCCCCTCCTGGTCCCTAATCTCCGGCAACTACTAATCTGTCCTCTTTCTAAAATTTTGTCATTTCAAAAATGTTATATAAATGGAATAATACGTTATGTATGTAACCTTTTAGAATTGGCATAATTCCCTTGAGATTCACCCAAGTTGCATGTATCAGTAATTAATTCTTTTTTTTTTTTTTATTGCTGAGCTGTATTCCGTGATATGATGTATCAGTTTGTTTAACCACTCACCCATGGAAGGACATTTGATTTTCCAGGTTTTGGCTATTAGAAATAAAGCTGCTATGAATATTCCTGTGCAAGTCTTTGATGTAGACACATGCTTTCATTTCTTTTGTGTAAACACCTAAGAGTGAAATTGCTGAGTTATATGATAACCCTATGTTTAACCTTTTGAGGAATTGCCAGACTGTTTTCCGAAGTGGCTGTACAATTTTTTTTTTTAAATAACTATCTTTTTTTTTAAGATTTATTTATTTATTTATCCCCCTCTTGCTGCTTGTGCTCACTGTGTCCATTTGCTTTTGTGTTTTTCTGTGTCTGCTTGTCTCCCTTTGTTGTGTCATCTTGCTGCATCAGCTCACCACGCCACACGGGCCGGCTTGCCTTCACTAGGAGGCCCCGGGAATCGAACCCAGGGCCTCCCATATGGTAAATGGGAGCCCAACCAATTGAGCCACAGCTGCTTCCCCTGGCTGTACTATTTTACATTCCCACGAGCAATGCATGAGTGATCAGTTTCTCTGCATCCTTGCCAGCATTTGGTGCTATTACTCTTTATTTTAGTCATTTTGATAGGAGTATAGTGGTATCTGACTTTGGGCCTGAGACAAAGCTCAGGAGTATTTCAGGATAGTGGAAAAGAAAGGTATGCAGATTTGAGATAAAACTTGAAAAAGTGGAATATGTAGGCAAGAGAATTTCATGTGGTATAGTCCTCACAGAGGAGAAGCTAAAAGCAGAGCCACTGAGAGTCTAGGACAGGGGTTCTTAACAAGGGGTCTGTGAGCTTGAATTGAAATTCAAAAGGACATTATTCTTGTGGGGATGTTGTTGGTGCACGTGTGATATATTTATTAAGTAACAGTGTGGACTTAGTAAGGGGTCCGTGGTTTTCACCTGACTGGCAAAGGGGTCCGCGGAACAAAAAAGATTATGAACCCCTGGTCTAGGAGATGATGAGGGGAGGTAATCCAGAGGACAGTAAGTTTTCTTGGTAAACTGAAGTCATGGCAGCTTGAATATATGAGGCAGGTCTTGAATATTTCTGTCCAAAGAAGTTCCATTCTGTAAGGGATTGGGGGTAGAGAACAGTTCTGCAAAGGCTGGCTTGTGTTCACTCTCTTGCCCTCTAGCCCTTTTGACCATGGGCCTTCTGGGAAGCTTCATGTGGGAAAATGACACGTCGTATTAGAATATTCTATCCTCTTTGGAATACACTTTTAAGGCTGGCAAAGGCCTTGTTCAGGATATTTAAAGATGCTTAAAATCAGAATAAAGTGGCTTGAGACTTCCTGTTGTAGAGCATATTTCTTTCTTCAGAAGCATAATGCATTTATTTTTGAAAACTTTCCTTAATTAAAATGTTTGAATATAGATTTTTTTCCCCTTCAACCCACCTTTGAATGGCTGCTCTTCAGCCAAGTAGATTGGAAGCAGGCCTAGGGAGTATAGGGTGTTTGGTGATGTTTTCTTAGTAGGTTTGTAGGATTTTGTGTCTGCCAGGCTTCACCTTTAAAGAGAGGAAGGAATAGTGAAAAGGACAGAAGAAAGATGGAAGTTTATGATCAAGGACAGCAGCAGTCTGGTTTTTTTTTTTTTTTCTTCTTAAACTTTTTATTTGAAATAACTTCAAACTTTCAGAATGGTGGCAATGATTTACAAAACCCATACCAAGAACTCTAAGAAAGAACTCCAACATACACTGCCCCCAGATACCCACCCAGATTCACCAGTTTTAACATTTTGCTACATTAGCAGCCGTATTCTTCACTAGGTCGTTCCTTCCCCATACTCCTTTAGTGATTGATGCTGGATTTTTTTTAACAGCTTTATTGAGATATAATTCACATACCATACAATTCACCCATTTAAGATCAATTCATTGGTTTTTAGTATATTCACAGATAGGTGGAATATCACAGTCAATTTTACAACATTCTCATTACCCCAAAAAGAAGCCCCACACCCTTTATCTATGACACCTGCTTTTCTACTTTTTTAATTTTTTCTTTTTCATTTAACGACTTTTTTCACACATCGTACAATTCATCCAGTGTACACTCAGTGGCTCTCTGTATAATCACAGAGCTGTGTGCTCATCGCTATAAGAAATATCCCATACCCCCTTTTACTCCCCTATTATTAGATGCTAGAGAGGGTAGACCAATGCTTGATGTTTTTAATGCTTGTTGATCTACCTTTTGAATCACAAAATTTTATTTTGAAGAGGCATTAACATATATAGTAATAGCTAATACTTAAGGGATTTACTGTATGTCAGGTACTCTTCCAAGGACTTTACAAATTACTAACTCTAATTCTCACAACAGCTATGAGGTCAATACTATTATCCCAATTCTACAGATTAGAAAATATCACTTAAAAATGATTTTGGCAGGCAAAACTTAGGCCTTAAAAATAACTACCACACATTGTTGGGTTGTTTTTTAATAAGATTGAAGTAGGCAGAGGTTCCAAGGGGTTCAGAGAAATAGGGAAGGAATTATTGGGTCTTAAAAATGGTAAAACAGTAATCTGTTGAGTAAGGAAAGAGAGACTGCAGTAAGTTACTTGCTTGTATCAACTTGATCACTTCCCTTCTGATTGTCTGTCAGATGGACAGGGTCACATGCCCAATCTTCTCCTCTGAGGCTTATTGAGCTGGGCTATCTTATTTTTATTGTCTATGTTTTGCTTAAAGGGTATTGTGTGAACTTGGTACTGGATGCTAGGTTTTTTCCTAGTCTCAAGGCCCTAGGCTTTCTCCAAAAGGAATGATAGTCCTTTGTATGTTTACTTTTCCAGTTAAGTTTTGTCCTTTTTTATCTGATTTTTTTTTTTAGTAGAGAAGTTGTATGTTTACAGAAAAGTCATGCAGAAAATGCAGAGTTCCCATTAACCCATCCTTATAACACCTTGCATTAGTATGGTGCCTTTGTTACAATTGATGAGACAATATTACTATGATTGTACTATTAACTATAATCCTAGTTTACATCAGGGTTCACTGTGTTGTACAGTCCTGTTTTTTTAAAAAAATATTCTTATTAATAAATATGCAACCTAAAATTCCCTTTCAACCACATTCAAATATACAATTCAGTGCTGTTAATTACATTCACAATGTTGTGATACCATCACCACCATCCATTACCAAAACTTTTCTTTCACTCCAAACAAATTCTGTAACAATTAAGCATTAACTCCCCTTTTCCTACTGATACCCTGGACCCTGGTAACCTGTATTCTAATTTCTGCCTCTGAATTTCCTGTTCTAATTATTTCATACCAGTGAGATCATACAATATTTGTCCTTTTGTGTCAGGCTTATTTCACTTGACATGATTTCAAGGTTCATCCATATTGTCACATGTATCAGAACTTCATTCCTTTTCACAGCTGCATAATATTCCATTGCATATATATACTGCATTTTGCTTATCCACTCATCAGTTGATGAACACTTGGGTTGCTCCATCTTTTGGCAATTGTGAATAATGTTGCTAGGAACATCGGTTTGCAAATATCTATTCAAGTCCCTGCTTTCAATTCTTTTGACATTTTGAAATCCTAGAAGTAAGATTGCTGGGTCATATGATAACTCTATGCTTAGCTTACTGAGGAACTGCCAAACTGTTTTCCACAGTGGCTGCACCATTTGACATTGCCACCAGTAATGAATAAGTGGTCCTCTTTCTATACATCCTCTCCAAAACATGTTATTTTTCATTTTTTAATAGTAGTCATTCTAGTAGGTGTGAAATAATATCTCATTTTGGTTTGTATTTGCATTTCCCTAATGGCTAATGATGAGCATCTTTTCATATTACTGGCCATCTGTATATCTTCTTTGGAGAAATGTATTCAAGTCTTTTGCCCATTTCTTTTCTTTTCTTTTTTTTTTTTTAATGTTTACTGGGAGGTCCCGGGGATTGAACCCAGGTCCCTCCATATGGGAGATGGATGCCCAACCATTTGAGCCACATCTGTCCCCCTTGCCCATTTCTTAATTGGGTTTTTTTTGTTGTTGTTGTTGTTGAGTTGTAGAATTTTTAAATATATTCTGGATATTAAGCCTTTATTAAATATGTGGTTTTCAAAGTTTTCTCCTGTTCTTTAGGTTGTCTTTTTACATTTATGATGAAGTCCTTTGATACACAAAAGTTTCTAATTTTGATGAGGTCCCATTTATCTATTTTTTGTTGTTGTTGTTGCTTGTGCTTTTGTGCTTTTGGTATAAAGTCTAAGAAATCATTGTCCAACATGAGGTCCTTAAGATGCTTCCCTATGTTTTCTTCTAGGGATTTTATAGTTCTGGTTCTTATATTTAGGTCTTTCATCCATTTTTAGTTTATTTTTGCATAAATGGTGTGAGATGGGGGGGGGGTCCACCTTCATTCTTTTGCATATGGATATCCAGTTTTCCCAGTACCATTTGTTGAAGAGATTCTTCTCCCAATTGGGTGGATTTGTTGAAAATCAGTTGGCCATAGATGTGAGGATCTGTTTCTGAACGCTCAACTTGATTCCATTGGTCTATATGTCTGTCCTTGTGTCAGTACATGCTGTTTTGATTACTGTGGCTTTGTAATAAGTTTTAAAATCGGGAAGTGTGAGTCCTCTCATTTTGTTCTTCTTTTAAAGATGGCTTTGTCTATTCACGGCCCCTTATACTTCCATATAAATTTGATCTTTGGCTTTTCCATTTCTCCAAAGAAGGCTTTGGAATTTTGATTGGAATTGCATTGACTCTAAATCGCTTTGGGTGGAATTGACATCTTAACAAACTTAGTCTTCCAATCCATGAACATGGAATGTCTTTCATTTATTTAGGTCTTTGATTTCTTTTAGCAATCATTTTTAGTCTTCTGTGTACACATACTTTTTATTCTTGGTTAGATTTATTCCTAGGTATTTATTTTAGTTGCTATTGAAATTGGAATTTTTTCTTGATTTCCTCTACAGAGTGTTCATTACTAGTGTATAGAAACACAACTGATACCAGCCACTTTGCTGAATTTGTTTATTAGCTCTAGTAGCTTTGTTGTGGATTTCTCAGGATATTCTGTATATAGGATCTTGTCATCTGCAAAAAGGGAATGTTTTGCTTCTTCCTTTCCAATTTGGATGCCTTATATTTCTTTATCTTGCCCAATTGCTCTGGATAGAACTTCTTGTACAATGTTGAATAAGAGTGGTGACAGTGGGCCTCCTTGTCTTCTTCCTGTTCTTAGGGGAAAAGTTTTCAGTCTTTAAATATTGAGTATGATGTTAGTGGTAGGTTTTTCATTTGTGCCCTTTATCATGTTGAGGAAGTTTCCTTCTATTTCTAGTTTCTAATTTTTTTTTTTTAATTAAGAAGGGGTGGTAGATTTTTCCATGACTTTTCTGCATCTTTTGATAATGTGGTTTTTATTTTTTCTTTTGAGTGATCTTAGCTTTATAAGGATCCAGAAGTAGTATCAAAGCAATCAGAATGGAGATGCTTTCCTTATTACCCTGTGTCCTCCAACTACTATTCTTAGATACTGTCATGCCAGGACTAGATAGAAATCTTTTATGGAACTGGCTTTAGCTTCCTGGGCTTTCAGGGCTAATTCCTGTGGTTTAAATTAGGTTATTTTTGATTTTTCAGATTTCTTTTTTAAAGTGAAATGACATATACCTAAAAGGGCACAAATCATAAGGTCCTAGTGTTATTACAAAATGAAGACATTTGTATAATCATACAAGTCAAGAGACAGAGTGCCCCAGAACCCCAGACACCTCTTCTGGCCCTAACCCAGGCAGTACTCCCACCCTCCTCCCCGTGGCTAACCACTCTTTTGAGTTAGAACACCACTGACTATTTTTTCAGGTGAGTTCTTTTTTTTAATTGAGGTAAAATTCACATAAATAATTAACCATTTTAAAGTGAACAGTTCAGTGGCATTTAGTACATTCACAATGTTCTGCAACCAATACCTCTATCTGGTTCCAAAACATTTTCATCATCCAGAAAGGAAACCCTATATCCATTAAGCAGTTACTACCTTAAGGTGAGTTTTGAATTCTCCATTTATTTAACTAGTTCACTAAAACCTCTCCTTCTCTTTGAGGGAGCAGTAAGTTGATCATGGCGTTTAATCTGAAACTTTGTTTCTCTTTTAGAGTGGACTTCAATGTTCCTATGAAGAACAACCAGATAACAAACAACCAAAGGTAAGGTCCCTGCTGAGTCTTAGACTGTGTGTGGGTGTAAGTGTATAGGATTAAAGGTTTTCTTTCCTTAGAACTAAGGCAACTTAAGCCATATTGCCTTGGGATTCCACCAACCCACCATCTGGTATGTTTTTTTTATGAGAATGTAGAAATTTCTGATGATGTAGAAATTGAAAAAAAATCATAAATGATTTTTTTTCTCTCCCATTTTTTGAAAATTTGAAGAATTTGGGGTTATGCATTTTTTTAGGATATCAAAGTTTAAGGTTGCTTGGCTTCCCTTGCAAAATGAAAAATTATGCAAGAGAAGGACTCTTTAATACCAATAATTATTAAATTTATATGTAGTTTCATAAGCCCCTATTCCAGATGGCCCCAAAATTTTGATTTATTTTTATTTCTAAAAAGCAGAAGGGAAAATACTTCAAAAGTAATATCTTCAATCAGTTTAAGCTGCTATGAATGTCTTGGATAGAAGTTTTAAGTGATAGTACCCTCTTGCTTTTGACTAGATTATTTAAAAGAAGGTTGTTGTTTTTTTTAAAAATAAAATTTAAATGAAGGGTTTGAACTGGAAAGGTGCTTTCCGACGATGTAGACCAGTGCTGTCTAATAGAAATTTAATGTAAGCCACATATGTAATTAAAAAATTTCTGGTTGTCACATTAAAAAAGTAAAAAGAAATAGGAGAAATTAATTTAAATAATATATTTTGCTTAATTCAGTAAATCCAAGGTAATCATACCAACATGTAATCAATATTAAAAATTAACTAAAGGAATACTTTACATTTTTTTAATACTAAGTCTTCAAGATTCAGAGTGTATTTTATTTTACACTTAGAGCACATCTCAGTTTGGACTAGTCACATTTCTAGTACTCAGTGGCCATATGTGTCTTGTAGGTCTACAAGCAGAACATCTTCAAGTATTGACCCCAGAATATTGCCTGGCATTCTGGCTATTACATCCTTGCTACACCATAGTGGCAAGGCTTTGTACAAGGTGGCTTTGACTCTTGATTTTCATTGTTTTCTGCATACACAGAAAAGATTTGAATTATGCCACATTAAGGTATTTCATGTATAAAGAGCAGAGAAACATGTCTGGGTCAATCTTTCATTTTTACAAATCCAAGAAGTTGATTAACAAAATGAAGTATTAGAAATAATAGAACTTACTGATAGGGATAGCCCTGAAAATTAATTTGGTTTCATTGGGCAAACTTTGTATCTGATAAAGGTTCCTTCTTTATTTGAGATAAATGAGATTTTATATTTGCTAAATAGCATAAGATATTTTAGAAAGGTATAATTTGTTTTTTTATCATTCCATTCTCTGCTCAAATGTCACCTTATCAGAGAGATTTTTGTGATCACCCTATCTAAAATACCTTCCCCACCACTGTGTTCTGATCATTCTTTCCCCTACTTAATTTTCTCTGTAGCTCATATCATCTGTTCCTACATATATGTGTGTGTGTGTGTTTTATTGTTTTTCCTACCATAAGAATTGCACCTTCATGAGAACAGAGGCTTATTTACTGTTGTATTTTCAGAAACTGGAATGGTGCTTGGCACACAAGTAGCATTCAATAAATATTTGTTGAATAAGTAAATGATTTTCTCTGTTACCAGTTTTAATTCTTTATAAACTGGCAAAAACTGAAAGTAGCAGGTCTGTAACAAATTATAAATGTTTAAAGGAAGTTTATTTTTTGATTATAATGTAAAACATGATGCATTATGTAAACCATGTTCTATATAATGCATTAGTTTTTTTCTAAATAAAAAAGTGACAGGATCTATAATGAGCATAAAAATGACTACATATTTAAATTTTCCCCCAATTTCCTTTGATGGTTTCAAAATTTGAGAATTTTATATATTTTCAAGTCATATTAGAGGGGTATTTTGGGATTCCCCAAGACTATCCACATATCTGGATACTCAGGATTCTGCATCGTTGTTCTTGCAACTAAGGTATATTATTGTGAAAGGATATATGGCAGGATCAGCAAGGAAAAAAGGCTTAGTCAAAGTCAGGAGAAATCCATGCATGGGCTTTTGATGTTCTTTTCCTCCTATGAGGGGACACATCGAGTGTGTTCCTTTCTTCATCAGTGAAAAATACAGCAACATGTGTGCAATGTTTCTGCCCAGAGAAGCCCATAAGAGACTCAGCTCCCCCAATTTTTTGTTGGGGTTGGTCACGTAGACATCCTCTGCCTAGCAACTACCAAAATTCCCAACTCTAGACCCCTAGAAAGAAGCAGGTATTCAGCACAAATCACATTGTTTGTACAGACAGCCTAGCAAAGGGGTTCTTTCTTTCTTTCTTTCTTTCTTTCTTTCTTTCTTTCTTTCTTTC
>JAKSZT010054527.1:197739-243709 GCA_026826555.1 Tolypeutes matacus
TCTCTCTCTCTCTCTCTCTCTCTCTCTCTCTCTCTCTCTCTCTCTCTTTCTTTCTTTCTTTCTCTTTCTTTCTTTCTTCATTCATTCATTTATCCCCCCCTTGCTGCCCGTGCTCGCTGGATCAGCTAACCACGCCATGCGGGCGGGCCCGCCCTCACCAGGAGGCCCCGGGTTCGGTTCCCATATGGTAAACGGGAGCCCCACTGATTGAGCCACAGCCGCTTCCCAGCAAAGGGGTTCTTAACCTTTTTTGTTCCATGGACCCCTTTGCCAGTCAAGTGAAAACCACAGACCCCTTACTAAGTCCACAATATAGTGTGTATTATTTAATAAATATATCACACCCGCGACAACATGTCCCCACAAGAATATTGTGTTTTTGAATTTCAGTATTCAAGCTCATGGACCCCTGGTTAAGAACCCCTGGCCTAGGAACAGTGAATAGCCTTTATAAGTTAAAAAACGGAGGAACCACCTTGAAAGCCACCTTCCCAGGCATGAGCCAAGGGCCAACCTTGCAAGCAGATGTCAGATAGCAGCCATAGGCCTGCTATGTTAACTCTTTAATGCATAAAGGACAAGTACATGATGGGGTCTAGGTAGAAGATTGGCATCAAATTTAAGTTCCCCTGAACAAGAATTTGAGAGTCACCATTGAGTTGCTGACAATAGAGTTCAAGGAATTTGGAGGAAAAAAGGGGCTTGTTCTTTTTAGGAAATAAATTCCCACTAATTCCTAGGAATAACCTTGCTCTATCTACTGCCTCCTTTGGTTGTAGGATCAAAGCTGCTGTCCCAAGCATCAAATTCTGCTTGGACAATGGGGCCAAGTCAGTTGTTCTTATGAGCCATCTGGGCCGGCCTGATGGTGTCCCCATGCCTGACAAGTACTCCTTGGAACCAGTTGCTATAGAACTCAGATCTCTGCTGGGCAAGTAAGTGCCAAGTTCTGGTGCTGGTGGATGCTGACAGATGTTGTCAATCATGTTGTTACTGTTTGTTAACTTTCAGACTTCTCAAGGCTTTCTATCTCTTGTGCTCCCCAGGGATGTTCTGTTCTTGAAGGACTGTGTGGGCCCAGAAGTGGAGAAAGCCTGTGCTGACCCAGCTGCTGGTTCTGTGATCCTGCTGGAGAACCTCCGCTTTCATGTGGAGGAAGAAGGGAAGGGAAAAGATGCTTCTGGCAACAAGGTGAGAACTATGATTTTGATATTATTGGGGATGAGGAGTTAAGTATGTAAGAAACTGTAATTGAAGAATAGAGGAAGCTCATTTTTCCCCATTAAATAAACCTTTTTATTAAAGTATAGCATACACATACAAATGTACAAATTATAAGTGTACAGCTCAATAAGTTATCACAAAGAAACACAACTGAGTAACCACCACACAGGTCAAGGAATAGAATATTATCAACACCTCAGAAACCTTCCTCATGCTCAAGTGGTTTTAAATACCTTTGAAAATATGTGACTACCATTTGAGTGTAACACTACTATTCAGTGAATAGGCTGCTTTCTGATTATCCCTTTGTTATATTACCCAGCCTAAGATGCATAAGGATTTTTTTCTGACAGTATGTGATAATCACATCAGAACTGTAAACTGTGATTGCCAAGTACTGAAAGCAGACATTCACAGCGTGGTTGTGGGGGTAAGTGTTCCTGTTATACCAGGTGTTCCTTCAACAGATCCCAGACAGTTTTAGATACTTTGGTTTTTTTGTAAGTCAGGGTTGGAACAATTTTTCTAAGCAATGGGCCCTGGTGTGTTATGGAAGGAAAATCTGTATTCTTATTTGGAAGAGGAATTAGCTCATAGCTTGAGCTTCAAACTTTTAAAACAATAAACTAAATTTGGTAGGATTGGGAGTTTCTTATAAAACAATTATCTCAGCAGAAAACATTGTACTTATCTAAGTCAAGTGGAAAGAGGCTATATGGAACAGTTGATTGTAGTTAGGCAAACAGTAGTCATGATGATATTGCCTTGAATTTAAGGCATTTTTCTTACGTATAAAGCATTTTCCTTTGAATCTCTTTAAGATAAGGAGGTTCAGGTGTCATTCTCATTTTATAGATAAAGAAACTTGTCTTAGAAAGGCAGTTAACTTGACTAAATTTAAAGGCATTGGTGCTGTTGCTGGGCTTTTTAAGAAGGCTCAGTCCATTAAGTCAGCCAACATTTTCTGTAAAGGGCCATTGTAGCGCAATAGCAGCCATATGCCACCCTGAAAACATTACTATGACCTGACACCCAAAATTCAAATATTAAGTAATAAAGCTGGTTCTTTGAGGATGATTTTGAGTTTGCCAAATGGCTATAAGGGAACTGAAGACACTCTTTAGTACTCTCCATTCTTAAGGTCTTTAGAATCTTGGAGAACAAGATGCTATGAGGCTATTATCACAATCTCCTGCTGTACTTCTGGCATTTCTTAAGGTCATTGGGAGTGCTTGGTTTCAAGCAGTTTCTTTTCTTAGCACCACAGGCCTTGGTCTTGCTACGTAGTAGGAGCAAAGTGCTGACCTAAAGTTTGGTGCCCTTTTAAACTGAAACTCAAGATACACAAACTCTAGGGCTTGGAAATGGCAAGAGGCAAATGACAAATTGAGGCAAACCCTGTTATTCAGGAAATAATGAACTGACCATGCTAGTCTATGACTTCTTAGTTAATTGACATTACATTTAGTGTCCAATGGCTTTTTTTTCCCACTTTTTAAAAACTGGTAATGTCCCCGTTCTCATTTCTGATTTTATTTATTTGCATCTTCTCTCCTTTTTTCTTTGTCAGTCTAGCTAAAGGTTTGTCAATTTTGTTGAGCTTCTCAAAGAACCAGCTTTTGGTTTTGTTGATTCTCTTGTTTTTTTGGTCCTCAACTTCATTTATTTATGCTCTGATCTTTAGTATTTCTTTCCTTTGGCTTGGTTTGGGATTAGTTTGCCATTCTTTTTTCTAGTTCCTCCAGGTGTGCATTTAGGGCTTTGATTTTAGCTCTTTCTTCTTTTTTAATGTAAGCATTGAGGGCTATAAATTTTCCTTTCAGCACTGCCTTTGCTGTATGCCATATGTTTTGATATGTTATGTTCTCATTTTCATTCCTCTCAATATATTTATTGATGTCTCTTGTAATTTTCTTTGACCCACTGATTAAGAGTGTGTTGTTTTATCTCCATATACTTGTGATTTTTCCCTTTTTCTGTCATTCCATTATCAGAGAAAGTGCTTTGTATAATTTCAACTTTTTTATAGTTTTTGAGACCTGTCTTGTGACCCAACATATGGTTTATCCTGGAAAAGTATCCATGAGCGCTTAAAAAGAACGTATATCCTGCTATTTAGGGGTATAATGCTCTATAAATGTCTGTTAGGTCTAGTTCATTTATCATATTATTCAAGTGTTCTGTTTCCTTATTTATGCTCTGTTCAGATGTTCTGTCCAGTGCCGAGAGTGGTATATTGAAATCTCTTAACTATTATTGTAGAGATGCCTATTTCTCCCTTTAGTTCTGCCAGTGTGTGCCTCATATATCTTGAGGCACCCGGGTTAGGTGCATAAGTAATATTATAGTTATTTCTTCTTGGTGAATTGCCCCTTTTATTAATATAAATGACCCTCTTCATCTCTTACAACAGTTTTTCATTTAAAATCTATTTTGTCCAATATTAGTGTGCATACTCCAGATCTTTTTTGGTTTTTATTTGGGTGGAATATCTTTTTACAATATTTCACTTTCCACCTGATTGTGTCCTTATGTCTGAGGTGAGTCTCTTGTAGACAGCATATAAATCACTCATTTTTTATCCATTCTGTCATTCTGTGTCTTTTGATTGGGCAATTCATTCCATTAACGTTCATTGTTATTACTGTAAAGACATTATTTACTTCATCCATTTTGAACTTTGGCTTCCCATTGTCATATCTTACTATTGTCTGTCTTTTTTACCCTTTAAGTTATTCTTATCAAAAATCATCAATTCTACACTCTTCTCCAAGTCTCTCGCCCTTGTTTTTTCCTTCCAGGCTGTAGCACTTCCTTTTGTATCTCTTTTTAATCTGGTCTTTTGGTAACATACTCTCTTAGTTTTTGTTTGTCTGTGAAGACTTGGAACTCACCCTCACTTTTTAAGGACATTTTTGCTGGATGTACAATTCTTGGATGGCAGTTTTTCTCTTTCAATACCTTAAATACATCATGATTTTTTTCTTGCCTTCATGATTTCTGATGAGATAGCAGCACTTAGTTTTATTCATGTTCCTTTGTATGCAATGTATTGCTTTTCTCTTGCTGCTTCCAGAACTTCTATCTCTGGTATTTGTCATTCTGAATAGTAGGTGTCTCGGAATAGGTCTATTCGTATTTATTCTGTTGTCCTTCTTGGATATTGATATTTATCTTTCATAAGGGTTGGGAAGTTTTGGTCATTATTTCCTCAAATATTCTTTCTGTCCCCTTTCCATTTTCTTCTCCTTCTGGGACACCAATAACACATATGTTTATGCATTTCATGTTGTCATTCAATTCCCTGACACCCTGTTCCATTTTTCCCATTCTTTTCTTTCTTTTCTCCTGTCTCTTTTAAGTTCAGATGCTTGGTTCTCCACATCAATAATTCTGCCTTCCATCAATTCAAATCTGCTGTTATATGCCTCTATTGTATTTTTAATCTCATCCATTGTGTCTTTCATTCACATAATCTCTGTTGCTTTTCTTTGCAGGCTTTCAAATTGTTCTTTTTGCTCACCCAGTATCTTAATATCCTTTATCTCTTTGGTCATATTTTCCTTCAGCTACTTGAATTGATTTAGGAGATTTGTGTGGTTATCTTTGATTAGTTGTCTTAAATCCTGTGTATCGTCAGGATATTTGTTTGTTCCTTTGGCTGGGCCATCTCTTCCTCTTTCTTAGTATGGCATGTAATTTATTGCTGATGTCTAGGCATCCGAATATGTTGGTGAATTATTCTAACGGTCAGTTTCTCTCTTTTACTTTGTGGTTTTGTCTCATGGCTCTTCTTTGATTTTTAGTTCAATGTATTCTAAGTGTTTAAAATTGCCTAGCTTAAAGTTATCAAAATCCTGCCAGGGACTCACTAATGGCATAGCTCTGCTCCAAGCAGCTGGGACCAGAGACTGCTAAAACCAGTTTTTCTCCTTGCGGTTTCCATGCAGGCCAGCAGATGGCACTTGTTGGTGAATATTTCCGTGGAGGTGTTTTTTTCAACTTCCATTTGCCTGTGATTTCTGGTCCTGCCAGAGCTGAGATTCAATGTGGGTCCTGCTGGCTAAGTTCACTGAAGATAAACCACTCTCTGCCCTCCATCGCACCCTCTGTTTTCCTCCCTCTTCCCCAGGAGGAAGACGTCTGCTCTCCTCTCAGTTGGCTGCAGTGAGCCATGGGTTTTATCCAGGCTGTTCTCCTTGAGGGTGGGGTGGGTGCATTTCCGGGCTGCAGGGGTTAGTAACTCACAGTTTTCATTTTGGTTTCTTTTCATCTCTGTCCCTCACCCTCCTGGAAGATGTGCAGCACTCTCCTGGTCTACAGATCCACAAAGCAGCTCCCTCGGATAGCTTTTTGCTCTTTGTCCATTGTTTTTGTGAGAGAGTTGCACCCTACCTACTCTGATGCCATCTTCCCAGAAGTACCCCCCAATGGTTTTCAATACCTGAAATTACAGTTCAAAATGGATAAAAAACCAAAATTAGGACAAATTTTCCCTTTATCCAGAATGCCTGTATTGGTCTTTTCAGAGCATTTCTTTTCCTTTTAGTTATTGGCAGATCACAAATAAGAAACGAGTTCTGATTATCATTGTTATTATTTTTATAGTATCCTTTTCATGGAGAGGTTTCAATTTACCTCATATTTCTCAATTCTTAAATAGAGGGGTTGTCATGTCTTTCTGATAGATGGGAAAATTTCAGGGACAGAGAGACTTGCCAGTGTCAGAGCTGGGCCTAGAACCTAGGTCTCTGACATTTGGGCGATATTATCATTACTATAGGTGTCATCTTCCAGTGACCAGTGGTAGAGGATATTCCATTCTATGCAGAACTTATAGGGGCTCTGCAGTCTTTAATTTTAGCATTAGTGTGCATTCTTTTGGTCATTTAGAGGAAAGCCCCATTCTAATCAGCAGCCTAATTCATTTCTTTGGTACATAGGAGGATGGGAGTGTGCGGTGACTACATCTGTCCTGTGCTGTGTACCTTTCTGTTCCATGTTACCCTTCATCCGGTTAGCTTCCTGTGCATCTTTGCTTGGTCTCCTACCAGACTCTTTGCTTTGTTCATCCTTGCCATCCTGCTTTATGTTTTCTTTGTTCTTAGTCCTTGGATTGTGAGCTAATATTTCAAAGCCTTATTTTCACTTCTTCTTTTTTCCCCTCTCTTTTTCAGTATATTTCTTGTTTGTCCAGTTTTTCCCTTTCAGGAAAGAGTATAAAATACTCCATTTTAACCAGTATAAAATCTTTCTGAAGTCCTTAAATTTAGTGGGAACCTTTTCTTTTGTCAAATGTCCATTTTCCTTCTCTGTCCTAGCCTCCCTTGTTGTTTTTATGAGGAATGTTTGTGAGGGCCACTTTCCCCCTTGAAGAAAGGCCTTGTTAGCCTGTAGCTTGTGAGTCAAGAAATACTAACTTTTGTAAGGAGAATATGTTAAAATGAGAAAATGAGTCAAGATAAGGAAAGGGAGAGGTGTAAGATGTGGTTAAAGTTAAACTATGGTTCAGGAATCTTAGGATTGCAATTTGAGGGACTGTGTAGGACAGAAACATGCAGAAATGACCAAAAAACCAAATATATTCAGAAGAACAACAGATCCTATTGCTAGTTGTAAAAAATTGCCTGTCCTATGAAATCTAGATCTTTAGAGATATTCAAGAGGACTCCTGGTGGTATGAAATGATTTTACAGTTGTCTTTGGAACCATCAACATTTATTGTTTTTTTCCTTTTTTGAAAAATTCTCTGCAGGTTAAAGCCGAGCCAGCCAAAATAGAAGCCTTTCGGGCCTCACTTTCCAAGCTAGGGGATGTCTATGTCAATGATGCTTTTGGCACTGCTCACCGAGCCCACAGGTACCAAGATCCTGTCCATTGTTGGGCTGAGAGCAGTATTCCTCTGTTGACTTGAGCAGCCCAAGCTCTGTGTTGCTTTTGGAGATCTGTAATGTATTGAGATCCTCTGAGCTTCTGTCTCTAATTGGGGCTACCACTGTGGCTTCTGTTGCCAAAGAGGAAATAAAAGTAAAAAGTGTTGGAAATTGTGGAGCTGTTCAATAGGGCATGCTAGTCTTCAGGAAGAGTTTGTGCTTTCTCACTTTCAATATTTTATTTAGAGTTCTCCCTTTGCAAATGTTGTAAGATCAGAATCTTATGCTATGAGTAGGAAGCACATCCAGGAAGGGAATCCTTTTGTTATCAACTGGCTGATTACTTATTATAAATAAGTGCTTAGCCTGCTGAAAACTATTAATTAGGCATCTTAAATTCTACCTAAGGTGATTGCTTTTTACTTGTTCCCTTTAACCTTGCACTATTAGTCAAAAACTTAATCTTATACCTAAGAGATCTTCCTTGTAGTTAAGGGCTGAAAATGGTCTCCTGAAGTCTCAGAAGTTTTTCAGTGATAAGAAGATGGACTCTAGGACTGGGAGAGATGATAGGGATTCCTTGGAATCTGAATGTCTTTGGTTTCTTCCAGCTCCATGGTGGGAGTGAATCTGCCACAGAAAGCCGGTGGTTTCTTGATGAAGAAGGAGCTGAATTACTTTGCCAAGGCCTTGGAGAGTCCAGAGCGACCCTTCTTGGCCATCCTGGGCGGGTATGGAGAACTCTTTAAGATTATGCTTAAAGTAGCATGTTTGCCTGGTAGTAGTAGGCCAAAACTTGGATGGTTTATCATCAGCAAAATCAAACTGGGTAATTGAGGAAAATTTAATGACTATTTACAAAGGTGTGGGTAGGATTTAGGGAAACAAAAAAGGGAGGGATAGTGCAATAATCTGGGGCTAGCAACAGTCCTCGCTATCCCTAGGCCTGTAGGGTAAAGGGGAGGGAATAGTTACAGAACCCAGAGAGGGTAGTTGTGGAGTGGGCCCTCTGGCAGGAACCATAGCCTATGGTCAAGGGACATAGCCAGGGCATGGTCTTCCGTTAGTAGGGAGGGAGCCAGGGAAGTAAATATTCTGACCTCCCTCTGATTGCTTGCTGATGCACCCCTCTACCTTCAATTGGCTGAACCTAACTTGAAGTCAGAAGGCAAGGGAGCTCGTTGATACTGTCCATGCAGGTCAGCCCCCTGGGATAGGGTAGAGAAAGGTTCTTGAGGGAAGAATGGAAAAGATCCACCAAGGTGGTTATTTATCAATTTCCAAGAGCTTGAGCCTTTCATATACATATAATGTGGCAAGGTATAACAATTAAAACCTCCTCAGCTTAAAATATCATTTAGACCCCTCATTTCTCTAGATCACATATCTATTTTTTTTCTTTTCTCCTATGGGGAAAGGTACCATGTGTATAATGATATTGTAATGGCTTGGTTAAAACTAGAAATTTCAGAATTGAGAGTTGAGAGGCTAGAAGATAGATCTTTAGTTGATAAAGTAGGGGCAGGGAGCTGGGCATAGGTAGGTGGCAGCCTATTTATGGCTGAAACCCTTCTTCTATGAGAAGCATTCTGTTCCATGTTCGTGAACACACTCAGTATCTCCCTGTGAAAGTTGACTTTAAAGTTGGGTGTCAATTTCAGGTAACATGGTTGTCTTCCAGGCTTTATGAATCCAGTTTCAGGGCCCTAAAAAAATTCTGGTAGGAACAGGTTGTTATTTATGTCTCATTCTTGCAAAAAGGTATGCTCCCAGAAGTATTTCTCTCCCTTGTGCATTGGGTTATAAAGGCCAAACTCTCATCTTTGTTTCTCTGAAGATTAGGATTTGAGCTGTCTGGCTTTATTCTCCAACCTTTTGTAGCCTGGAATATGGGCGAGAGTGCCACCTAGTGGTTATGGTTAGGTTTTTGTCTCATCCTGAAATAGCTGTTTTGGGGAAGTTGGTGTGGAGATTTTTGTCACCTTCCTGCAATGTAGTCTCCCTAGCCTAATAACAATTCTTTGGGGAAAATTTTACATTAAAAAAATACTTTAAGGAGCAGACAGCATTGAGTCCTCCAGCCCCTGGCCAGTGGCTACAGACAGAGGGAGTTGCAGGGGTCTACTTCCCCAGGAAAGGGGAGAGAAGGATGCAGCCTACTGCCGATTCAGCTTTTGGCCTACAAATTTGATCTGCTGTGTCCCATGAGCCTTCCAGGCTGGGTGGGGTTCTGCTATTGTTTGCCCTGATTGCCAGTAGGGGGACTAAAGAGAGCCTACATTCTCAAACACCCTCCCTTCCGAACGGGACTGGTTGCTGACAAGGCAGAATTGTTTTCCTTTCCCTCGCCTAATAATTTTTTCAGAAAGTTTTACATTAAAAAAATATTTTATTGTAGAAACAAACGTATAGAAGTTGAGAAAAGAGTTTAGTAAACTCCCAGATACCCATTACTTTGTTTCAACAATTATTGATGGCTTTGCCAATCTTGTTTCATCTATCCCCCTAACCCTTATTGTCAGGAGTATTTTAAAGCAAACCTTAGACATCATATAATTTCATTCATAATACTTGGGTATGCATCTCTTAACTGATGAAGATTTCTTTGAAATAACCACTATGTTACTCCTAACATAATTCAACAATTTTTAAAATATTATCTAATACTCATATTCAATCTTTCTTGATTATCATAAAAATATTTTTATATAGTTGGTTTGTTTGAATCAGTTTCCAGATGAAGTCCATGCATTGCATTTGATTAAGTATCTTTTATTCTATAATAGTCCCCTCTTCCTTATTATTTTAATTCCATTGACTTGTTGAAAAAACTGGTATTTGAGCTGTAGAATATCCCATATTTAGAAGAGGTTAAGTATCTTTTCTCCCTTTTATTATACACAGACACACACACATTATCCATTCTTATGCTTGGTGGTAATAAGTCTTTACAAGTGAAATAGTCTCTTGTCATCCATTCCCCAATATCACTGCTACTTCATACCTGTCTTGCACATATCTTAGCATAGGGCCTTTCACAGGGCAGGCACAATTTTGTTTATTGAATAAAGAGGGAAACTGACAGACCCAAGGTGATTTGTCCATTTAAGTGGGACTTTAATATATGGGAATGTTTATGGGAGGCAAGCTATTACTTATATGAGGGGTTTTAAACATTGTACTTCAAGTAAAATTTAGTTTGGATATTTTTCTCTCACAGTGAGGTGAAAGGTGCTTTTGTATTTATTATCTTATTTCCTACTATTGGAATATAAGTTCCAAAAAGGTAGGATCTTTGTTTTGCCCACCTTGAACAGTGCTTTGAATGATCCAACAGAATAATAAAATAAATGTCATCATAGAAAATGTCCCGGCAATATGAGCTTAGCCCTAAGGGTGTGAATTTAGACTAGAAATATCTGTCTATTCTAGCTCCATATATACCCATTTGGTGTACAATCTGATCCCTGTTCTAGGGTTAAGAGAATTCTGAGTGGGATCAAGGATCCTGGGTACAGTTGGCAATCCTGGCCCTCTGAATTTTGGGGAGACAAAACAGATCTTTTCGGTTTTTATAGACAAAAGTAGATCTTCTAAGCCCTTCTTGGTCTAGAGCTACATCTTAAAAGGATTGGCCTTTTAGGTTGTAGAAACCTATCAAAATTAGCCTGTACTTTTGTCACTGTGTGAGACATTTCTCTGTACCTGTGCCTTGATAAAAAAAACTCAGGCTCTATGTAATATCACTTTCCTGGTCTATTGTTTGTCTTTTGGTGATTCTTGCTTTCCCTTCTAGAGCTAAAGTTGCAGACAAGATTCAGCTGATCAATAATATGCTGGACAAAGTCAATGAGATGATTATTGGTGGTGGAATGGCTTTTACCTTTCTCAAAGTGCTCAACAACATGGAGGTAGGAAACCAATGACAAGTGAATGTGAAATAGCTCTCCATGATAAATAGCAGGTTATGGAATTTTAAAAAGAAAACTAGCTTCTGACATGAGCTCTAAAAACTCTTTTATTTATATTTGGTGAATTGTTTTTGTCTTATTGTCCTTTTTTAAAAAAATTTTATTGAATTATATCATTCATACATGAACATACATAAACAATAAGTGTATAGTGAAAGTTGTGAACTTACAAAACAAACATGCATAACATCATACAGGGCTCCCATACCTCACCCCACCACCAATACCTTGCATTTTTGTGGAACATTTGTTAGAAATTATGAAAGAATATCGTTGAAATGTTAAAACGTAGTACTAACTATAGTCCATACCTTACATTTGCTGTATTTTACCCCCAACCCACCCTATTATTTCATTTTTTTCCATTTCCCCCCCCCCCCCCGGTTTTGCTGTTTTTATGTCCATTTGCTGGGCAATTCATCCTTTTCCTCTTGTCTTCACCGGGATTCGATCCTCAGAACCTCTGATGTGGGTGAGAGAGAGGCATCCTACCGCCTGCGCCACCTTAGTTCCTGGTTTTTTGGTGCATCTCGTCTTGGCTCTCCCTTGTGTCACTCTCCTGTTACATCATCTTGCTGCGTGGCTCGGCGGGGTCTGATGGTGCACCCATGCATGGGGCCTGGTGGCCCGTGTGCCTTCTATATTTTTCTTTTTTAAATTTTTACTGGGAGTTCCTGGGGATCGAACCCAGGTCCCTCCATATGGGAGACGGATGCCCAACCATATGAGCCACATCCACCCCCCTACTGTATCTCTTAAGGTTGACCAAAATACCTAGAGTTACAGTCATTTCCCTGTGTCTGGTACATTTCTGCTTTGTGAGGCAATTATATTCTTAATATAGTGGCTTATCATTATGTTGGCTCTCTTGTGTAGATTGGCACATCTCTGTTTGATGAAGAGGGAGCCAAGATTGTCAAAGATTTAATGTCCAAAGCTGAGAAGAATGGTGTGAAGATTACCTTGCCTGTTGACTTTGTTACTGCTGACAAGTTTGATGAGAATGCCAAGACTGGCCATGCGACTGTGGCCTCTGGCATACCTGCTGGCTGGATGGTGAGTTGCTTGGATGGTTTGTAGTATGAGCAAACAGAAACTTTAATTCATTTATTCATTCATCCAACAAGCATTTTTTAAAAACAATCTTTAATATTTGGAGAGGGTTCCAAATATTAAAGTGAAGATCCTCCTTGTGGGAGAATCCACAGGAAAAGAGCAGTAGTATTGGGATTGCTGCTGTCTTCACCAGTAATGAGGGTCAAAACCATTTTTTTTTTATTTCTTCTTCATCCAATTAATGTTCATTAAGTACTTACCTTATGCTGGCTTAGAAGTACTTTCGTGGCTTAAGCTGCTCTGGATTATGTTGCTACCTAGAAACATATATAAGAAATCCTTCTTATATGAAAAGATTAATATAATAGATAATAGAAGTATACCGATTGTGACCAAGGAAAAATGTTTATATGTATATTAAAGACTTATATAAATATAAATAGTAATTTAAGTAGTTGATTTTAGTGTTCAGCAAAAGCCATATATTATCATTTTAATAGCTGTATGTTTTGTAAACAAATGTTTGTAAACAAAACATTTGTTTGCTTAGTCATATCCATTTTGCTAGGCATTTGGGTTTTATTTAATTCAGTGTTTCTCAAAGTATTGTTCCAAGATCTGCAGCATTGGCATCATTTTGGAACTTGTGAAAATGCAAGTTCTTGGGCCCTACCCCAGACCTATTGAATCAGAAACTCTGGGGGTGAGACCCAGCAATTTGTGTTAAAGACTGAAGGCTATCTTTTGGTTTTAGAACTCTAATGTTTATCCTTGAGTTCTAGTGTTGGTGGAGGTAGTGGGCTTTGCTTATTTCAGTAGCTTTTCTAGGCAGCTCATCCTTCTTTTAATCCCTTAGGGCTTGGACTGTGGTCCTGAAAGCAGCAAGAAGTATGCTGAGGCTGTTACAAGGGCTAAGCAGGTTGTGTGGAATGGACCTGTGGGGGTATTTGAATGGGAAGCTTTTGCCAGAGGAACCAAAGCTCTCATGGATGAGGTGGTGAAAGCCACTTCCAGAGGCTGCATCACCATCATAGGTAAGGGACAAGTACAAAGCTAATAACAATGTGAGGTGGCAGAATTCTGATTAGAGGAAGGTAAAAGGGAAGTGGCTAACTTTTCCCGAGTTCATCAGCTATATTTTGGACCTGAGAGCACACTGCCTCACAATCCTTTACATCTTTTTTCTTTCCTCTCCTTTCCTTTTTTACCTGGCCTTCATCCACCAGGTGGTGGAGACACTGCCACTTGCTGTGCCAAATGGAACACGGAGGATAAAGTCAGCCATGTCAGCACTGGGGGTGGTGCCAGTCTAGAGCTCCTGGAAGGTGAGATTCTACCCTTTTTTCCTGCTTGTTTGTGGGTGGGGGAAGTTAGAAAGGAATGGAAAAAGGTAGGTAGTTTTTTCAGCAGTGCAAATGGAGAGACTTCAAATAAAGTTCTTGGCATCCATTTGAAGTGGGTAGGGGCAGATAGGAAAACTTATTCTCAAAGAGGTTGTATGTTAGTAGACCTGGGATCCAAAATGCAAAAATTACCCAACTCTTCTAAAGAAGAACTGATGCGTTCTTGGGAAGATAGAAGGGGGCAGATCAGGCTTGGTGGGCCTACAGTAATTGTCTTCATGTGTGCTCTCTCAAAAACAGGTAAAGTCCTTCCTGGGGTGGATGCGCTCAGCAGTGTTTAGTGCTTCCTGCCTTTTGGTTCCTGTGCATAGCCCCTAAGACAGCTTAGTGCTTTCTGCTTCACCTCTTGGCATTAGCTAACATCTCCCTCCACATCATGATTCAGTTAGTGGCCAAGAAATGCAGTGCCAGGAACCCTTAAACAGCTGCACAGCGTCTCATCTTTACTGTACCCTGGATTTGCCTACATTCTTCACAATCCAATTTGAATTTCTTAGTGACTAAACCATTGTGGCTTTCTAGTGTGTATATATTTTGCCTGCTAAAACAAAGTGAGTTGTGTTAACCTAGTTCTCTTTTTGAAGTTTATTCTTTAGCTTTGTTACCGTTTCACTACTTTGCATGGAAACAGGATGAAATTCTAGTTGCAGGTAGGGAGGGTGCAAAGTTGATGATCAATAAACAAACAATAAAAGTATCCATTTAAACTGGGATTTTTCCTGTCATATTTTGTTAGGAAGCGTGAGAACAGAATCTAGAAGGGATCAGATCATTTACATTTCTGAATGCAAGAAAAGGGGCAGCAGTAGTGGGGGGGGTGGTGGGTTTTGATAAATGTCTACTCTTCACTGAGGGCCTACTTTATGTCAGACGTTATGCTAGGTGTTTTTTTTTTTTTTTTTTGAGGTACCGGGGGGCTGGGTATTGAACCCAGGACCTCCTTTGTGAGAAGTCGGCACTCAACCACTGAGCCACATCTGCTCCCCTAAGCTGGTTCCAGTGTTTGTCTGCTTGTTGTTGTTCCTTTGTTTCAGGAGGCATTGGGAACCGAAACTGGGACCTCCCATGTGGGAAGCAGGCGCTCAAACACTTGAGCCACATCCGTTCCCCTAGGTGCTTTATTTTTAAATCTTACTTCTATCAGTTTCATATGATCATAATTTTAAAAAGTCAAGGCTTATAACAACCCATTCATCTCATTCATAAATTCCCACTCCCCAAAAGTGACTGCTTTCAACTATTAGCTTTTTTTTGGTATTTACCTCCAAGTTTCTAAGTGTCATGCTTATTCTGTTAACTTTAATTTTTTAAAGATATCAATTTCATAGCATGGAAGATTTAGCTCTCTTACAACCTTCATTGCACATATACTTCCCCTTCCTCATTCTCCTATTATAGTTTTGTCATAATTATAGACTAGATTGATATTCTGTATTATAATTATAAATATTCACAGCTGAGCTATGTAGTATGCTATAATTATATTTACAGTTGTAGTTTTTAAATTTTCTTTGGAGTTATTAATAGTTTTTAAAAAGTCATTTTCTTATTTTCTATGTACCTATCATTAATACATTCTTACATCTGCCAGCATTCTAAATGTTTCAATATATTGAAAATATCAGGTAATCTCTTTTTATTGAAAATATCCCTCCTGGAGTCCTCTGCACTCCTGCTCAAATTTGTACTGGCTGCCCTCTAGGTTGCTGTATAGCTGTTGCTCTGGAATTTCCTGTAGCCCTCCTGGGGATTCCTTTCACCTATGTCAGACCCCATGTCCCTGGATCCCTTTTTCCCCTCTTGGTTTACTCTCATTTTTGTGGAACACAAGCCTCCACTAGCTTCCTGAGAAAGGATGCCTGGGAGGTAAATTTTTTGAGGCCTTATATGTTCAAAAATGTCTTTATCCAACACTTATACTTGATTGCTAGTTTGGTTATATATTGAATTGAAGGCATTACATCATTGTCACAATTGAGACTCTAATACCTTTCTGATTTTTAAAATTATCCTTTTAATTTTTCTCGTCCAGTATCTTTCCTGTCAGTTTAATGGAGTTTGGGAGGTAGAAGAGGTAAACATGTGAATTCCAAAGACCGTGTTTAACCAGAAATTATGCGCTGGGTATTTCATTTTATATGTAAGATGTATTTTGCTTTTATGGATGATGAACTCTTGGACCAGATCACAGAGCTAGTTAGTAACAATTGAGATTCAAGTCCAGGTTTGTCTGACTCCAAAGGCTGGTGCTTTTTCATTGTACTGCACTCCCTAAAATGATGTTTCTAGATAATTGGCTTAACTCTGGAAAGAACAGTAAAAGAAAATTATAATGGCTGCTTTAAACAAAAGAAAATTTTGAAGGCTCATTTTTTTCCTTAAAAATTCATTTGTATTTTAGTTAACACTGTACCCGTATTTGTAGTTAATTTTAGAATGTTTCAACTTAGTTGAATGAAACTGATACTTTAGGCAGATGTACCATGGTTTTTGCACACCTCTAAGGATACTGTATCGTGAACTAAGAAGCAGGAATTCTAGTCCAATCTTTATAGAAAAAGCCCAGAAATGCTACCTATAGATCCAACAAATTAATGTCACAGCTAGGCTAGAACTTAGGCAAACTAATGACCTTTTTTTCCCTCTACTGATTACCTTTTCCTGTATGAAAATTCCAAATGTACAGAGGAATTGAAAGAACTGTAAACACCCATACACCTAGTACTTAAACTCTGCAGGTGTCAATGTCTTCCATCTGTGTTAATTCCTGATTACCTTTTAAGTACTTTTTATTAGACTCTGCTTCCAGTGTCTGCCTCCATTTATGCGGGTTGTTAATTCAGAGAATGAATTGGGAAACTCCAGTTTTGAGACATATTTGCAATTAGCCAAATATGTAACTACTATGTGCTTAGGACATGATGGAAGATATGTGTAAGATCATATTTATGTCTTGAGGGAATTTACAACATAGTTGAGGAAGAGAGCATATAAGGAACAACTTGGGAGCATATGGACTCTAATAGTACAAGGGTGTTCTTCCTGATTTAATAGAGAATTATGAATTGTTTATAAAACAGTTTAGGCTTAAGTGGTAAATTCATTTTTTTTCTCAAGGAGGTACAGGGATCGAACCCAGGACCTCATACATGGGAAGCAGGCACTCAATCACTTGAGCTACATCCACTCTTTTCTGGTAAATTCATTTTTAACACCCAAACAATATATGTACATGTCTGTTTACAGAAAAAATATATAATCCTAATATCATAAGAATTCATTATATACCTTAGCTTAGTGTTAACTTTTTTTTCTTTTTATGTCTAAAATTTCCCTCTAGTGCAGGGATTTGCATGATACAAAAGTTTAAAAGGGATATATAATAAGACTCCTTCCTACCTCTGTCCTCTAGCTACCAGTTTCCCTCCCCACAAGCAACCAACTGTAATACCACTTTCCTTAATCTAGAGCTATTTAATGCAATATAAAAAGCACATCCATGTGTGCATATGCATAAAAATATACAAATGATGGCATATTATAGACACTGTTTTGTACTTGCGCTTCTGATTGCAGTGGTTTGTTTTCCTTACATCTTGAGTACTTCCTTCCCTGGATTCCTGAGACTTCAGTGCACTGCTCCCCTACGCTTGCTGTATTCCCATATTCATACAATGCCCCAACCCCATTCACCATCAGGACATCTTCTTAAAAATTCCACCTAGAAGCTAAAGGACAAAGAGATGCCTTAAGTCATTCTTAAAACTAGATTTAGCTGGAAGTAATTAGGGAAGGGAGATCTGCAAGATAAAGCAGTCTCCTGAAAAAGTAAACCAACCTCAATTATATGTACAAGTTCCCAACAAAGACAGCAGGTTACCTTTTTAATGGACTTAAACCCATATTCTTTGACTTATTTTTATTTTGTTCACTATGCTGAGTCTCATGATGATTCCAAATAAAAGCAAGCAATTCCCTGATAAATCATTAATCCATCCATTGCTTTTTGGCCTTCAGAATTACTGGGCTTTGTTCATCTTACTTGAATCCCTTAAGTCAAAAATGGAAGATCACTGATAATGCTGAGGTTTTTATTAATAATAACCTTGGAACAAATACATTAATAATAAATCCTTATAGTTGTATAGCATTTTACAATTTTGAAAGAACTTTCACATCTACCAATTAAATCCTCACAACATCCCTGTGAGGTAGGCAGAGTAGGTGTTATTTTCCTATTACTGGAGAGGAAAACAAGGCTCAGAGGTGAAATAAGGTCACAGAGTTGGTAAATGATGGAGCCAGGTCTAGAACCTAGGCCTTCTGACATGCTGCCTCCCTGAGAACATTCACGTTATGATACTATGCTCTATAATCAACATTTCTCTCCTATGATGTTGATCAGATCTGTTTTTAATAAGTTTTATATCAACTTTCCCTAATACCAGAAAACACTCAAACTGATGGACATTTCTACCCTGTTAATGGAGTGATTTCTCACAGGCTTATCAAGCACCATCCTAAGATGAAACTTGTTTGAGGATTCTTGGCTATAAATTCTAAATTAGGATATGAACAATTTATTTTAGAAGATTCTGCAAAAGTATTCCTTAGTCAAACTTACTTAAACTCAAGAAATACAGAACAGGTCTGGTTATATTTGAATTTTGCAATCTTTCCCAATAAAATTTTTAGATGTGTATAAATGGAAAATAGGGAAAGGTGTTTAGCCACATACCCACACTGGGAAACCTATGCAGAGTGTACCTAAATGCAAGTCACATCACACAAACTTGTTTTCCTTCTTGGTCTTGTTGAGGAAGGAGAACCATGAGCATCTACTTTGAGGTTTGATCCCATCTTATGTCTGACATCCTCAGCAACAAGCTAGAAAAAGGATCTGAATTACATGAATAGCATTCAAGCAGTAGCAATCAAAGCATATGTGCTAGAAAGGAAGAAAACACTTACTCTATAGTGGTTTGCCTGTGTCCAGTGTAAATATACTAATCAAGGCAGATTTTAATAAGCTATCACATCTTCTTTGTTAAATTTAGAACTCTTGAATTGGGTGGAGTTAACTTGGAATAAAAGACTGAAACTGAATATAACTGACTACTTGTCAAAAGCAGAGTGAAGCTCAATAAGCATAAAAGGCAAGGGAAAAACCAAATACTTCTGTATATACAGAAAAACAGCAAATATAAACTTCAGTTTAAAATGAAACATCAGGCATGTAGACATGTTTTAAAAACATGAAAATGATACTCAACTGTATTATCAGGAATGATGCTTTTAAAATTCCAGTTTTGGCTTTTTTAATTTAAGAGGAATGGGGAGAAACTTAAGCCTATAGGGGGTACAGAAAATCATGGGATCTAGAAAGGGTGTTGAGAGGAGGTGGGAAGTTAGGAAAGACCAAAAAAACAAATGCATTCAAAATGGATTTAGAATTCCTCTAAATCCATCTCTCTCACACAGTGTTTCCTAAATTGAGAGATTTGGTCAAAGAATTTAGTGACAATAAAAGTGATTATTTACCTTACAAAGAAATAATATTTACATGTAGATTAGAAATTATGCTGTTAAATATTAGTCACTGACCCTACTGCAGAAATTAAAATTTATGTGCTAATGTCAGTGATACATGGCAGAAAACTGCTTCCAAAAATAGAATTTGCTATAGAAGGACTTGACATTAATGAAGCTCTTAAACAATTACTTTACTTTTTATACTTTAAAACCTAATGCAAAAACATTTCTACTCTGACTAATGAAACCTAACAGTATTAAACTAAAGTGAAGAATATTGCAGCTCAATTTTTTTCTAAGATACAACTTGAGAAGATTTAGAATGTCCAGTTCAGTATACTGGGCTCAAAAGCAACTAAACTTTTGAAATGCATCGAGGCTAAGATTACATTCCTTACATAGTATCATTGTCATCATCATCTTCATGTTTTCTCTTCAATGGGTTTGATTCATTGGCCGCATTCTGTGATGAAACCATGTTGGTGGTAATAAGAATATTTTTGGGCCCAATCATTGAAGGATTAATTAGAACATTTGGAACTGCAGTTGTTGCAGGAACTGTAAACAGAGGAGGGAAAAAACCCCAAACTAGGAATTACTCAGATTCCAAAGCAAAGTAAAAAGTATAGAAGCTGAATGTAATTCCAATAGCAATTTTGATAGCATGAAGTACAATTAAAATTATATCATAGAAGAAACTGTTAACACTGCATTGAGTTGAATTAAGTTCTTTTAATCTTTTAAAGTATCTAGTACAAGGTTAAAAAGTTATTTGTTTTGGAACTTAACTGCCTTATGTTAGTTGTGTACTTATATGAGGTTAGGTTTCAGAAGATGTGAAATCTAAAAATATTCATTAATAAACTATAACAGAATTATTTTTTATTCCAACTTTTTATATATCCTATGAAGTGAGTAAAGGTACAATTTTTATTTGAATTTACATTTACATCCTGAATTGCACACACATATTTATCACTAAGTTGTATCTTTTTCTTGACCTTTAATCCTAAGTGCATTTCCCTGTAGATGCCTTAGATTTGTGGATTCTTAACTTTTTTTAGTTCACAGTATCCTCTGAGAATGTGATGACCATGCTGAATATTCCTCCCTCGCCCCCTCACAAGTTACATATATGTAAGTTCCATACAGTTTTAGAGGGCTCGCCCCTCTGAAGAACCCTGATTTGCAGCATTACTGCCTCCTTCTTGCCATGATTTAAAAACAATTTAACTCTTACTGTAGGAACACAAATTGTTCTACAATAACAAATCATTCACAAATTTTAAAATTCAGATTTTTTTTTTAAAGAACCACCCCTCCCCATCATGTTACCTGGTTTGGTAGATGTGGACTGAGAAGGTGGAATCTGCACCGTAAATCTTTGGCTGGTCACTGACACTGGAGTTGCAACTTTATTTGGGACAGATACTGTTTGTGGGGGTGCTGTAGTTATAATTAACAGACCATGTTAGTTAGATGACTAGTTTAGTAAGATACAGGTTTATATTCTGCACTACTTAGCTTACCAGAAATTACTTTCAAAGCACAGGGAGCTAATGAAAGGTGAGAAAAAGAAATCATTAGAAATACAAGCAAAGTATCTAGTACAAGGATAAGAGTACTCGGGCAAATTATTCATCTTTTTTGTACCTCAGTTTTCTCATCTGTAAATTGGGGATAATAGTATCTATTTCAAAGAACTGTTGTGAGAATTAAAATAATCCATGCAAAGCTCTTCAAACAGCATTTGGCACATATTAAACAGTGAATTTTAGCTACTATTAGTATTACTACACGAAGTCACAAAGTTGAGATCTTGAATAAAGACCAAGGTTTCTATAAATTATATATCAGGTGGTGTGGCAGTTTGATATTTTATGAATCCCAAAAAGAGAAACATGTTTTAAACTAATTCATTCCTGTGGGTGTGAGACCCATTTGACTGGGTTACATCATGTTGAGTCTCTGCCCTCTTGCTGGGTCTTATATAAAGGGAGACACAGAGACTCAGACAGAGGAAAAAGGGAGCGGCATATTTGATTCTGCAATGTGAGAGAGGACTGCTTAAGCACGAAGTCCCCAAGAGGCTAGGCCCACGGAGCAGCTCAAGAAGAGGCCAGCCCTGCTATATGCCTGAGAGCTTACAGCCGAACTGGGAAAAGCAGAACAGCGGGGAGTGATAGAGGCGGCCCAGAAAGAGACAAACCCTATGCCTGGTTGCTCAAAACTGAGCTCCAAGAGACAGTAGATTCTGGAGGGGAAGGCAGAAGACCTGCAGAGATTGGTGGCCATCTTGCTTCACCATGTGGCAACACCACCAGAATCAACAGTAGCTGACTTTGGTGAGAAAGCACCTCTTATGGTGACTTGAGTTGGACTTTTCACAGCCTTGGAACTGTGACCCCAAATAAATACCCTTTATAAAAGCCAACACATTTCTGGTACTTTGCATCGGCAGCACTTTGGCAAATTAAAACAGGTGACTTGTTCATAACAGGCACTCAAAAAAAAGTTTGCAAGAATGAACTTTGCAAATGATAAAATCAAGATTTAAAAGACAATATACTGACATCATAGCTCTCATGCTCACCTCAAAAAATACATTTATGGAAATGTGTTTGTTCCCAATTTTTTCCTTTGGGGATCCATGCTTTCCCTATCTACCTTCCCCCTGAAACTAGTAGTCTATCCAGGGTAGAGTTGCTGAAGAAACCACAACTATTTATCATCTCTAGGGACAAAGCGGAAGAAAGCCCAAAGGTATCCAGGAATCTGGGTTCTAACACTTTCTCTCAAACCCCAAAGGTGAGGCTTTACTCTAATAGCTCTCCCTCCCTAGGCATTTTTCCCCATGTATTAGGGACTGGTCCAAAGAATTTGGTGACACATAGTGAAACAATACAAGTATTTTATTTAGTCAAGAAAAGAAAATTCACAATAGGTGGATGTTTTCTTGGTCATTATCATAAGGAATTGTTAATGAATTTAAGTATAGATTTTACTCTATAAGTATTGAACAGAGTAGATGCTTACGTCTTATGCTTTATAAAACTCATTTAAAATTTTTTTTTTAAGTTTAAAACTGCATCTTTAATAGCAGTTATTAGTAGCACTCTCATTCTAGATTTTTAAAATCTCTAAAGCATGTACAACAAATGTCAAACCAGGAATAAAAACCACAATTTACAACTAAAATTGGTTAATCTGACAAACACATATAAGTAATTGCCACAGCCTAAGTTTCTATCCACAAAGGTTACATGCAGATAATGATACATGTACAATTAATACTATACCAAGCTGTATCAAAATGAAGAAATGCAAATTTATATACTCATAACATGAAAAGGTGGTATACACATCTCTAAATTTCAAATATTGTTTATACTAGAGCTATATGACAGGTACAGATCCAAATTATAAGCAATAAGAGTAATAAATTTATACTGGTCAAAGAGGAGCTTTTTTTCAGAAAATACTTTGATTACTAGACTATGAAGAGTGTAAGGGGAAAAAAGTCAAGAAATCTAAATATATTATTTAAGGCTTTTCCTTATTATCTAAACAATGACATTTAAAAGAAACCAAAGCCCAATGGTATTTCTAAATACCATTCTCCACTAAAATGAACAGGACTTTTTGGAGAAATGGCTGATTCTAGGACTGGGGCAGGAAACAGAAGATAAGCTTGTAACATCTTGTGCCAGAAAGCATGGAATGCTCAAAGATTGATAGACATAGGAATCAGCTTGAAGGAATTTCCCCTGGCCAAACATAGAACAATCAGTACCACATTTTAAAAAGGTTAAAACAAAAAACTATTTTTTCCTTGGGCATTTTGTACATTTTAAGCTTCTTTCTTTTGCCTGCAATCTCTTGCCAATTTATTCAGAAATTAAATTTTGATAAGTAAGCTCCTGCCATGAATGTGTTTGGTAACTTAATGTCTATAGTAGATAGAAAGAACACAGTTTAGAGTAAAATCCTGTTTTTGGTATAATTTATGTCAACAACAGTGTTGGGCTGATATGTCCAATTCTATTACCATTTGGGATCAGATATTCCTTGTTTGCTCATTTTGAAATATGATAAAATATATGTTTATAGTTTTACTGGAGGACAAGTAAAAATATTAATGACAACACATATGGGAATTCTGACTCACCTTTTGGCTTGGATTATAGTTCAAAACCTAGTGCTGAGGCACTTCTTCTTTACCAGCTACAAAAGCTGTTTTCCCCTCTCACTTACCTATTGTAGGAGTGGTAGGTCTGCTACTAATAGCACCAACACTTAACCGTGGAACTAGTCTTCCTTGGTTAGGTCCCTAGGGGATTTAAAAAAAACAAACTGATTTTAATGTTAAGGGAAGCGGAAGTGGCTCAAGCGACTGGGCTCCCGTCTGCCATATGGGAGGTCCCGGGTTCTTTTCCTGGAGCCTCCTGGGAAAGGCGAGCTGGTCTTTGCGGAGAGCTGGCCTGCGCAGAGAGCTGGCCTTTGCGGAGACACAAGGGACCTGAGGCAGCTCAAGCGATTGAGTGTCTCTCTCCCACATCGGAGGTCCCAGGATCAGTTCCCAGTGCCTCCTGAAGAGAAGACGAGAAGACAAGCAGACACAGAGAGCACACAGCTAATGGACACAGAGAGCAGACAGTGAGCGCAAAACAAGGGGCGGGGAATAAATAAATAAATAAATCTTAAAAAAAACAAAACAAAACAAAACAGATTTAACACCTAAATTTAGGAATGAAATTAGGAATGTTAACATGAATTATTTATGGATAATCCATGGCATTATCCATAATAATGCCTGTTTTTGCTCTACCACTGTTCTAAATCCAACATTTACAGTTTTCATTAATATATATACATATTTATATATACATATATGTATATACTGTATATAAATGAAATCCTATGTAGTATTTAAGTTTAAAGTAAAATCTTATTTGACTGTGGACAGCAGCTAAAATCCTTAAAACTTTTAAATAGTCAATATCTTAACCCAAAAAGAAAAACTCTTATAGTGAAATTTCAGACAACAGCAGCAGCCCAATGTGAGGAAAACTTTTTCATTAGTGGGAGAGCCTTAGGTCATATTTCAGAAAGTAAGCCCAATTCCTGATGGTACATCATTCACTCTGTGATCAGGCCTCACTAAAAAATACAGTATAGTGGAAAGATCAGGAATTAGGAGACCTGGGTGTCAATCCTAGCTTTGCTACTATCTCCATAAATGAGTTCAGGCTCAGTGTCCTGATGTGAAAAATGAATGTTGGGGTAAATGAACACTAAAGTTATAGCTATAGCTATAAAAATCTTGGATCCTACATTTTGTATTTTAACTTAATTGCCGATTGCAGACATGGTATTTTCAAGGCAGTACATTTTAAAAATCCTACTAAATTATCTTAGCCTTTATCTATTGCACTCTTTACACAGTAGATTGGTTTGTTTTTTTTTTTTAAAACAATGCCCTTATCACATTCCACCCTTTTCTTTTTAAAGTTAAGTTGACTAAAAATTCTTACCTTTTTAATCAAGGACTTCAGCCTATAGTTTGGCGCTGTTAAACAGTATCTGTCCGGTGGCAGTCTAGGTCCTGCATATGGCTTAATCAGTGGTAAAGGGGTTTGATTTTTCTGCCTTGCAATATCCAGTAAAAACTTAAAAAAAAAATCCTTATTAGAATTGTAATTTTAAAAATTGTAAGTAAAAATAACTTCAAATAAAAGCTTGCTCACATCTCTTGGAGGAGGAGAGGTAAAAGATTGGTCAGCACGACACTGGATTGCCAGTCTCACGTCATCTGCATCAACATTAGGTTTCTTAGCATGGCTTGAATAAATTTTTGCATCATCCAGAATTGTAGTCACATATCCTTTAAGAACAAAACAATTTTTCATATGAAAAGGAGCTTAATATTTATGATCACTTTTCTTGATAAAAATCCCCACTAATCTTTAGAAAGTTTGTGAATTTTGGTTTTAATATCTAATTCCTATCTATATGATCCATTTAAAACAGATATCATAGTATAAACACTACTGTCCCCTAGTTTGAGTTCATTTTTACTGCTTTAGGCTGAATTCCATGATACCGACTAGTAAAATAATTTGGTTGAAGATGTTGTCACAATAAAACGATCTTTTCGAGTTCAAAAGTTAAGCAAATTTGCGGCGTTTCATTAACTTACGGAAAGCAAATTCCAACATTTGATTTATAACCCTTGGCTCGTACTCTGTAATTCCCATATCCTTCAGGATCTGTGCCATCACCTGTGGATTCAAATAAAACGCCGGATGCATAATCTGGGTATTGTAAATCAAGACCGGGCCAAAGGTAATATTTAAATTTGATCCATGTCCCCCTTCTCTGGGCTCCAAGCTCCTCCTAATCATCATTTTCCTCCCAAATGAGTGCCAGGATCACACTAAATTCCGCTGCACGTTCTTTTGCTAAAAACTTTTTTGGGGGCCTGGGGGTGGGGGGAGAAGAGGGAGAGAGGAGGAGCCCGTTTGGCTTTCCCAGGAGAGTTAGGGATGGCTACAGCTGGTTGTCATTTTCGGATGTGGCGATGGGGAAAATTAGCAGCGGAACCCTGTACACGGAGAATCAGAGCTCGCGGATTAGGCGAGAGCGACGAGGAGGCTAGGGTCCCGGGCCCAAGACACAAAGCCCTGCGGCCCGCCTACGCACTCGGGGCGGGACGCGACCGTAAGCAGGGCGCGGCCGAGGTGACAAGAGCGTGCTGCGGGGGCCAGGGCGCACGCCCAACTCCTACTCCTGCTTGGCGTCCCGGCTGAGCTCGGGAGCCCACCCTCAAGCCCTCAGGCAGGGCTTGACTCCCAGGTGGTCGACTGCGCCGACCTTCCCGCCCCGCATCTCATCCTTCGCACTTACCAAGGCATCTCTCGGAGCGTTCTTAGGAGCCGCCATCTTGCTCGGCTCCATGTTATCCAGCCACTCCTCATCCGGTGATAGAGAGCAGCTGGCGAGCTCCTCACCTAGGCTCCACCCCTGAGGGGGTGCAGAAGGCGGGGTTACCGCGCCAGGGCTCAGCTGGCGGCCGTTTTACAGCAGTTACAGAGGGACTCTGTGGAGGCTGAGGGAAACTGGGGTAGGCCAGAGCCAGAGCTTGGGCACCCGGCTCGGGAAGGGCGTGACTCTGGAGGATTGAAAGAGGCGGATAAAGCCTTTTCTGGCGACATTCTTTCTTCCTTGCTGGGGGCAAACCAACTGCTGGGGATATAAGACGTGGAAGATCCTAGAAGAGAAGCTCAGCCTCCCCGAGCTTTTGCCCAGGAAAGTGCACCAAATGGGCCACTCTTCTTTTCTGAGGTCCGTCCTTACACCTCCCCCGCTGCTACCCTTCTCCATGGAATTCCTGCAGAAGCCCCGCCTCCCCCCTGCCCCTAGGTCAGGGTTGCCTGGTAAAATATAAAACACTCAGTTAAATTGGAATATCGGATAAACAACGAATATATTTTAAGCATAAGTATGTCCCAAATATTGCAAGGGATATAGTTATACTAAAATGTTATTTGTTGTTTATCTGGCATTCAAATTCAACTCGGCATTCTGTATTTTTCTTAGCTAAATCTGGCAACCCTACCCTGTGGCCTGCCTTCCACACAGCAGGAGCTTTGGTCGGCTTGGCTCTTGTCCCACTCAAAGCCTGCCATGGCCGCCCATTGCACTTTGATGAAAAGCCTTTGCCCACCTGCAAAATTCCCCTCTGGGGCCCCTCCTGCTCCAGGCTTCTTCCCTTGGCCCTGAGCTGTTCTCTCTCTGTCCCTGCTGATGTCCACCGGGCCCTCACTTGTCTCCCAGATACTCTTGCCTTCCATAGAGCAGCCCCGTTCGAAAACTGAGCACGAGTTCAGCGTCTCTGGCTTAAAGTGTCCAAAAGAGAACTCTTTATTACCTCCCTTCAATCCACCAACACCCTAGCTTTCTCCATCTCAGGAAAAGGCACCACCACACACTCGGGCCACAAACAGAGTAGTCAGCCATGTTAGCACTCATTCTTTCCTGCACAATCCACCTTCAATCTAGCAGAGTCCTGCCAAAGTTACCTCCCAAAGGTACACCAAATCTGCCTTTCTGCATCTCCTTCCAGTGCTACCACGCTAATAGTCCAAGCCAATGGCATTACGCACCAAGACTACAGAAATAGGCCTCAGAATTAGTGATTCCTTCACATTCTTCACACAACTGGAAGAATCTCATAATCATAAATCAAATCATTTTATTCCCTTTCTTAAAACTCTCCAATGATTCCCCTTAAAAAGGCTTGGTGGCTCTTCATTTTGGGGCACCAGTTTACCTCATCGGGATCATCTGTAACGGTACTCCACCAGGTCGCCATCTTGAATTTTGGGTAGTTCCCCCAAGAAGCACTGTTCTTAAGTCAGTTCCCAGTGAGTCTACTGATTAGATACTTGACAAGTAAACTTCTCTGCTCTTAGCGTGGCCCAGTTCTATGAAAAAACAATCTTCTTTTTGAGTAGGTAATATACGCCTGGAGTAAAATAAAAATACAAAAGGAAGAGAAAGCCTCTCAGGTGGAAGCACTGTTTACCATCTGGGCAATGTACATGCAATTTACAAATATGACCATGTTTACATCTTGTTCTTCAACCAAAAGGGATGACCAAACTTTAGAGAGCTAACCTGGGACACAGCCTAGATGGAAAAACCCATAACATAATAATATATAATTATACACGAATGTGTTATTATATTAATATTAAAATATAAAAATAGGTGTTTATTTGAAATTAAACTTTTCTGAATTATTGACTTTTGTTAGATAAATGCTACTTAAAACAATGGGGCTAATTAACAATGACAGTAGTAATTAAAAGTAGGACTAATTAAATAAGGTATGTGAGAAAAATATAAAAATATTTGATAATATTTCTGTCCTCTGTCTTGGCAATTTATTTTAACTCTTGGATTATTACATTTTAGAGACTATATTATTGTATATTCTTTTTTTATTTTATATATATTTTATTAGAGAAGTTGTGAGCTTACAAAACAATCATGCATAACATGCAGAATGCCCATACATCACCCCTCCACCAACACCTTGCATTGTTGTGGAACATTTGTTACAAATTATGAAAGAACATCATCAAAATATTGCTCCTAGCTTTCTTTCAATTGACATTTATGTCCCTAACCTACCTCCTTTCAGCCACAATTCCATTTATAAACCAGCTGTGTTAGTTATACTCACTATAATGTGTTACTGTCAATTCTACCCATTTCCACACTTTTACAGTCAATTTAATTAAAAATTCTACATACATTAAGCATCAGTACCCCTTCTCAGCCTTCCTCCTATCTCCTAGTAACATATACTTTAGACTTCAAGTCTATGTGTTTTTTTCTTCATATTCAGTTCATATTAGTGAGACCATGCAATATTTGTCCTTTTTTTGTCTGACTTATTTCACTTAGCATAATGTTGTCAAGGTTCATCCATATTGTCATATGTGTCCCAATTTCATTTCTTCTTACAGTAGCATAGTATTCCATCTTATGTATATATGATATTTTGTTTATCCATTCATCGGAAGATGGACACTTGGGTTGTTTCCATCTTTTGGCAAATGTGAATAATGCTGTTTTTACCACCGTAGCCAGGTAATATGAATTAAAGTCCAGAAATGAGAGTCCTCTTACTTTGTTCTTACTTTTTAAGATTTTTCTAGCTATTCGGGGCCCTTACCCTTCCAGTAAAATTGATAATTGCCTTTTCCATTTTCTTTAAAGGCTGTTGGAATTTTTATTGGGATTACATTGAATCTGTAAATCAATTTCGGTAGAATTGACATCTTAATGCTGTTTGGTCTTCCAATCCATGAAGTCAGAATGTTCTTCCATTTATTTAGGTCTTCTCTGATTTTTTAAGCAATACGTAGTAATTTTCTGAATATAGGTCCTTTATGCTCTTGTTAAGTTTATTACTAAAATTTGACTTTCTAAGTCATTTTGTAAATGGATTTTTTCCCTGACTTCCTCCTCAGAGTGCTAATTACTAGTGTATACAAGCACTACTGATTTTTGCATATTAATCTTGTATCCTGCCACTCTGCTGAACTCATTTATTAGCTCTAGCAGCTTTGTTGTAGAAAAATTTCCTGACTTTCTAGGTAGAGAATCATATCATCTGTGAATAGCGAAAGTTTTGCTTCTTTCTTTCCAATTTGGACACCTTTTATCTCCTTTTCCTGCCTGATTGCTCTAACTAGAACCTCTAGTACTATACTGAACAACAGTGTGACAATGTGCATCCTTGTCTTGTTCTTGATCTCAATGGGAAACTTTCAGTCTTTCACCCATTGAGTACAATGTTAGCTGTGGGTTTTTCATATGTGGCTTTTGTCATGTTGAGGTTTCCTTCAATTCCTATCTTTCGGAGTGTATTTTTTTTTCATCAAGAAAGGATGCTGTATTTTGTCAAATGCCTTTTCTGCATCAATTGAGATGATCATGTGATTTTTCTTCTTCAATTAATTGATGTTATGTATTACACGGATTGATTTTCTTGTGTTGAACCACCTTTGCATGCCTGGGATAAAACCCAATTGATCATGATGAATAATTCTTTTAATGTGTTGTTGCATTCGATTAGTGTATACTTTATTGAGGATTTTTGTATCTATATTCATTAGAGAGATTTGTCTGTACTTTTCCTTTTTTGTAATATCTTTATCTTGCTTTGGTATTAGGGTTAGGTTGGTATCATAGGATGAGTTTGGTAGTGTTCCTTCCTCTTCAATTTTTTGGGAAAAGTTTCAGTAAGATTGGTATTAGATTATCTTTGCATTCTTGGTAGAAATCACCTGTGAAGCCATCTGTTGCTGTGCTTTTTATTTTGGGGAGTTTTTCTTTTCTTTTCTTTTTTTTCTTTCAAGGTACTGGGGCCAGGGATTGAACCCGGGACCTCATATGTGGGAAGTCAGTGCTCAACCACTGAACCACATCAGCACCTTCTGAGTTGGTTTTTTCATTTGTTTGCGTCTTGTTTCTTTTTGTTTTTTTTTAAGGAGGCACTGGGGACTGAACCCGGGACCTCCCTTTTGGGAAGCAGGCTCTCAACTATTTGAACCACATCCACTCCCTGGGAGGTTTTTGATGACTGTTTTCATTGCTTTTCTTGTGATTTGTTTGTTGAAGTCTTCTATTACTTCTAGGGTAAGAGTAGGTTGATTGTATGTTCTAGGAATTTGTACATTTCATCTACATTGTCTAGTTTGTTGGTGTACAGTTGTTCATAGTATCCTTTTTTTAAAGGAGGTACTGGAGGATTGAACCTGGGACCTCATACTTGGGAAGCAGGTGCTCAACAACTGAGCTACACCCCCTCCCCCATAGTATCTTCTTATGATCTCTTTTATTTCTGTGGGGTCAGTAATAATGTCCCCATTTTCATTTTTTATTTTATTTATTTGCATCTTCTCTCTTTTTTCTTTGTCAGTCTGGTTAAGGGTTTACCAAATTTGTTGATCTTCTCAACAAATTTTTGGTTTTGTTAATTCTATTTTTTTTGCTCTCAATTTCATTTTTTCTGCTCAGATCTTTGTTATTTAATTCCTTCTACTTGCTTTGGGAGTAGATTGCTATATTTTTTTCTAGTTCCTCCAGCTGTGTAGCTAGGTCATTGATTTTAGCTCTTCTTTTTTTTTTTAAGTTTAAAATTTTTTTTAAAATTTTTAGCTCTTTTTTTTTCAACTTTATTTTGTACATTTGATAATTGAAAACATAAACAATTAAAAACTAAAAAGTAAACACAGATGAATAAATATATACATTTCTCAATTAAATGTAATGGATACATGTAAATTTTTTTTTTTGAATCAAACAATATATTACACAATATATTTGGTTCATAGTAATGCATTCATACAGTATTTGTCCTTTTGTGTCTGGCTTGCTTCACTCAGCATAATGTCCTCCGGGTTCATCCGTGTTGCCATATGCTTTATGACTTCATTTCTTCTTACAGCTGCATAATATTCCATCGTGTGAATAGACCACAGTTTGTTTATCCATTCATCTGTTGATGGACACCTGGGTTGTTTCCAACTTTTGGCAATGGTGAATAATGTGGCTATGAACATCGGTGTGCAGATGTCTTTTCGTGTCACTGATCTCAGTTCTTCTGGGTATATACCCAGTAGTGGTATTGCAGGGTCACATGGCAAGTCTATATTCAACTTCTTTAGGAACTGCCAAACAGTCCTCCATAGTGGTTGTACCATCCTGCATTCCCACCAACAGTGAAGAAGTGTTCCTATCTCTCCACATCCTCTCCAACACTTGTAGTTCTCTGTCTTTTTAATCGTGGCCATTCTGATAGGTGTGAAATGATATCTCATTGTAGTTTTGATTTGCATTTCCCTAATCATGAGTGATGTTGAGCATTTCTTCGTGTGTTTTTTTGCCATTTGTACTTCTTCGGAGAAATGTCTATTCAAGTCTTTTGCCCATTTTTTAATTGGGTCATTTGTCTTTTTATTGTTGAGTTGTAACATCTCTTTATATATCCTGGATATTAAACCCTTATCAGATATGTGATTTCCAAATATTTTTTCCTATTGAGTTGGCTGCCTTTTCACCCTTCTGACAAAGTCCTGTGAGGTGCAAAAGTGTTTAATTTTGAGGAGGTCCCATTTATCTATGTTTTCTTTTGTTGCACGTGCTTTGGGTGTGAGGTCCAAGAAACCACCACCTACTACAAGGTCTTGAAGATGTTTCCCTACAGTTTCTTCTAGTAGTTTTATGGTCCTGGCTTTTATATTTAGATCTTTGATCCATTTTGAGTTGATTCTTGTATAGGGGGTGAGATAGGGGTCCTCTTTCATTCTTTTGGTTATAGATATCCAGTTCTCCCAACACCATTTGTTGCAGAGACTGTTTTTTTCCCATCAGCATGGGCTTGGTAGGTTTGTCAAAAACCAGTTGACTATATAGGTGAGGGTTTATTTCTGGATTCTCAATTCTATTCCACTGATTGATATGTCTAACTTTATGCCAGTACCGTGCTGTTTTGACCACTGTAGCTTTGTAATATGTTTCAAGGTCAGGCAGTGAAATTCCTCCCACATTGTTCTTCTTTTTTAGAATACTTTTGGCTATTCGGGTGCACTTACCCTTCCAGATGAATTTGGTAATTGCCTTCTCTAATTCTGTAAAGTAAGCTGTTGAGATTTTGATTGGTATTGCATTGAATCTATAAATCAATTTGTTTAGCTCTTCTTTTTTAATGTAAGCATTGAAGGCTATAAATTTCCCTCTCAGCACTGCCTTCCCTGCATCCCATACGTTTTGATATGTTGTGTTCTCGTTTTCATTCGTCTCGAGATAATTACTGATTTCACTTGCAATTTCTTCTTTGACCCACTGATTATTGAAAGTGTGTTGTTTAATCTCCATATATTTGCAAATTTCCCCTATTTCCACCTGTTGTTGATTTCCAGCTTCACTCCACAAAGCATTATGATCAGAGAAAGTGCTTTGTATAATTTAGATCATTTTAAATTTATTGAGATCTGATTTGTGACCCAACATATGGTCTATCCTTTAGAAAGATCCATGAGCACTTGAGAAGAATGTATATACTGCTATTTTGGGGTGCAATGTTCTGTACATGTCTATTAGATTTAGTTCTTTTATCATATTATTCAAGCTCTTTGTTTCTTTATTGATCCTCTACCCAGATGTTCTTTCCAATGATGAGAGTGGTGTATTGAAGTCTCCAAATATTATAGTAGAGACATCTATTTCTCCTTTCAGGTTTGCCAATGTTTGCCTCATGTAATTTTGGGCACCCTGATAGGTGCTTGTACATTTATGATTGTTATTTCCTCCTGGTGAGTTGCCCTTTTTATTAATGTATAATGTCCTTCCTTATATATTAATATATATGGAAATATATATATTTAATTATTTTTTTATTTTTAAAGAAGATTTAGATTACATAAATGCTACATAAAAATATAAGGGATTCCCATATGCCCCACTCCCTCCCCATTCCACAATTTCCCACATTAACAACATCCTTCATTAGTGGGGTACATTTGTTACAATTGATGAGCCCATATTGAAGCTTTGCTAGCAACCATGGACTACAGTTTACATTATAGTTTACACCGTCCCACACAATTTTATAAGTTAATGCAAAGTATACAATGGCCTGTATTCATCACTGCAATGTCATGCAGAACAAATCCAATGTCCCAAAAATGCCCCCATATTAAACCTATTCTTCTTTTCCCAATCCTTCAGAACCTCTGGTGGCCACTGCCTTTACATCAATGATAAGAGTTCTTCCATTGTTAGTATAATGAGTCTATGGCAGAATAATAATGTCTACTCCTCAATCTTGAGGATTTTGGGATGGTGATGCCCACTTTGCTTCTAATTGAGAGGGGGCTTAGATCCTATGGCAGTTTGATGTAATTATGAATTCCAAAAATATAATTGAATCATGCTTGAAAACTGATCTGTTAATCTGGGCATGATTAGGTTAGGATTAGGGCGTTGAGCCCCACCCCTTGGTGGGCGGGGAATTGATTATAAAAGGTAAGGCAGAGGACAGTTGAAGCAGTCTTTTGAGAAGTTTTGGTGTTGGAAAGAAGGCCCCAGGAGAAGAGAAGCAAGCCGTTTGCCTGATCTCGTCTACAGCTGACCTTGTGGAGGAAACAGAAGCTAAGCCCGGAGAGAAACGCAGCCCTGGGAAGAGAGGAACCCAGAAGCCTGAACCCTGGCAGCTGTCTTGCTCCAACACGTGGCAATGAACATTGGTGAGAGAAGAAACTTAACACTTTAGGGCTTGGTACCTTCTACCCCAAATAAATACCCTTTATAAAGACCAACCCAGTTTTGGTATTTCACATTAGCACCCCTTTGGCTGACTAATACAAATCCCATGGGGCAGATGGTTGGAAATATCTTGCTTGCGGTTGCAGACACTCTGTTCCTTGGGATGGGCGTTGTCCATCATCATCACCTTGTTCGTTGTCCTGGGTGAGTCCAATGAACTGGAGAGTAGGTGTTGCAACTCTGCTGAAATTCAGGGCTCAAATGGCACGTGGATAAGTCAAAGATTTAAGTCTCTGGGACATATAGTTGTCAAATATAATGCTAATTATAGGTTCAGATAAAAGGGGCAGAAGAGCCATGTGTGAAGAACCTATAAATGACTCTAACTCTGTTACACAGGGGAGCATAAATTCCAAAGTAAGGCCCACTGACAGGGTGCTGAATTTCTGAGCTGTCTTCCCTGCTTATAGTTTCTGGATGTTTCTAGAGCCCTCAGGAGCCCCGCTATTGGAGCCACTGTTTACCGTGGCAGTCAATGAGATCTGGCTGAGATTTGCATAAGAGTAACCTCTGGAATGACTTCTCGACTCACTTTGAAATCTCTTAGCCATAAAAACTCATTTGTATTTACCATTTCCCCCTTTTGGTCATGGTCTTTTTCCAGGTGCATTGCTAGTTGGTGCTTGGTAATAATCACTCGGTGCCAGGGAGGCTCATCCCCAGTAATCAAGTCCCACATCAGGGGGAAGGTGTGCATTTATATGCTGCGTTTGGCTTAGAGAGAGGCCACATTTGAAAAACAAGGAGGCTTTCAGGAGGTAACTCTTAGGCAGTATATAATACTAGGCTAAGTTTCAATTTCACAAGAAAAGGCTCTTAAGTGCAATCATCAATATCAAGGCCTGGCATAATGGTCTGTCTTCCTTCACTAAGTATTGCCCTTGCACTTGGGAGATTCTTGCTGTACTATTAGAGGATATAGCAGAATTCCCCAGGATGGGAATTCAATATTCTTTAGGTTATTGTATGGCTCTCCACCCACTGAGACAATGTCCTATGAATAGTTGAACATATTCATATGCCTTAGAGTCATGCCCCACTTCCCATGCATCCCTCTATCACTGACACCCCACACCAGTGTTCCTTCCCCGCCACTGCTGTGACCCTTCTGTGATCCAAAACCTCCTCAAAAATGAAACCAACAAAATAACCAAATAAAATTAATAAGAAAATGAAATAATAATTTAAAAATTAACCAATAAAATACAAAAAAAATTCAAAAATTTTGAAATAATAAAAAAATTTTAGACATTGTGTCTTTCATCACTATAAGATCTGTTGTCTTGTATGTAAAGTGACATTTTCTTCCATATATTCCCCCAGTGTCTTATTTTTTTTTTCCATTTTGTCTTTAAAGAAGCTTTAGGATACAGAATAGTCAGATAAGAATACAGGTGATTTTCATATACCCAACACCCTTCCCCTTTTCCCCCTCTCCCTTCTTAATAACATTTTACATGCGGATGGTACATTTGCTGTAACTGATGTACAAATATTGAAGCGTTGCTGCTAACCATGATCAATGGTTTACATTATGGTTTATATTTTGGATCATACACTTTTATAGGTTTTGTTGAAATTTGAAGTGGCCTGCATCCGTTATTGCAAAATCATGGTGAACAATTCTAATGCCCTAAAAATGTCATATGTTCCATCTATTCTATTCTTCCCTGCCACTTCCTTCAGAACCTATGGTAACCACTACGTTTCAACTTTTGAAGAATAAGATTCATAGTTTCTTGCAATAATATTGAGGGTTTGACATATTGATTTGTTTTCTTTTATTAGACACTGCTTATGTTCTCAAGGGATTCTTGTCTCTCTAGTTGAGAACATAGCAGGACTCCCCAGGAAGGGCGTTTGATATTTTCTTCATTATTGTGTCAGTCTCCACCTACTGATATAATGCACTGTGACAATATGAACACTTACATATTCCATAGAATCCTGCCTCAGGTGCGCCCTGTCCCATGTACCCTCCCCACATCCAATACCCTACACCAGTAGCCCTCCCTTGCCATATTTGCCAAAAGAACATTCCTAACATTGTAGTTTTAACCACAAATCCCCAGAGTTGACCTGTTCCTTCCCTTGACCCTCCCCCAGTTCCATGGATGGTCCAACCCAACTTACTCAACCTATTTCCCCTAACAGACCAGCACCGCCAAACCCAATCACATCACTGCACCTCTGTCATGCTCATCCACTGCACAACTACACCCTTCCACCTTATCGTAGATTTTGCTCATATGGGCATTGGCTTACCACCCTCTACTCCCTTTCTGTCTCCTGTAAACCTATCTTCCAGACTCTAGCTCTGTGAGTCTAACTGCTTTGCTTTTGATGTCTATTCCATCCAATGTAAGTATAACTACTCCAGCTTTTTTTTTTTTTAATTGTTGTTGTTGTTGTTACTGTATGTGCAGAATATCTTTTCCCAGCTTCTCACTTTCAATATATTTGTATCCTTGGGTATAAGATGAGTCACATGTAGACAGCATATAGATGGTTTGTATTTTCTTATCCATTCTGCCAGTCTGTGCCTTATGATTGGGGAGTTCAACCATTAATATTCAGTGTTATTACTCTAAAGGCAGTTCTTCACCCATTTTGACCTTTGGATTTTAAGTGTCATATCTCATTTTCACCACTATTTTTACATTTTCAGTTACTTTTACTGATATAATCTTCATTTCTAGACTCTTCCAAGTCTCTCTCTCCTGTCTATTCTTGTCATGCTGTGGCACTTCCTTTTGTATTTCTTGCAAAGCCAGTCTCTTTGTTACAAACTCTCTAAGTTTCTGCTGATCTGTGAATATATTGAACTTGCCTTCATTTTTGATAGATAATCTTGCTGGATATACAATTCCTGTCTAGCAGTTTTTCTCTTGCAGTCTTAAATATATCATACCACTGCCTTCTTGCTTCTATGATTTCTGATGAGAAATCAGCACTTAATCTTATTGGGCATCCTTTGTATGTGATGTATCACTTTTCTAATGCTGCTCTAAGAATTCTCTTTATATATGGCATTTGACATTCTGATTAGTATGTGTCTTGGAGTAGGTCTATTTGGATTTATTCAGATGGGAATACAGTTTGCTTCTTGGACATGGATTTCTATGTCCTTTAATAGAGTTGAGAAATTTTCTACTATTATTTCCTCAAATATTCCTCATGACCCTTTCCCCTTCTCTTCTGCTTTTGGGATACCCATGACATGTATGTTTGCAGGTTTCTTGACATCATTTAGTTCCCTGGGACCCTGTTCAATTTTTCCCATTCTTTTCTTTATCTGTTCTTTTGTGTGTTTGCTTTCAGAGGCCCCATCTTCAAGCTCACTGGTCCTTTCTTCTGCCTCTTCAATCTACTGTCATATACCTTCAGTGTATATTTTATTTCATTTATTGTGCCTTTCATTCCCATAAGATCTGCTATTTTTAAATGCAGATTAAATTCTTTTTTTGTGCTCACCCAGTGTCTTCTTAATGTCTTTAATCTCTTTAGCCAACTCATTGAATTTATTAAGGAGCTTTGTTGGAACATCTGTGATTAGTTGTCTCAATTTCTTTATGTCATCTGGAGGTTTAGTTTGTTCCTTTGACTGGGCTCTATCTTCCTGTTTCTTGGTATGGATTGTAACTTTTTGTTGGTGCCTCAGCATCTGATTTACTTGATGTATTTATTTTGGGCTCTGTTTTTCTCTTTAGTATAGGGCTTTCTATTTGATTGGCTTCGTGCTACAGCCCCTCTTTGATACTGAGTTCAACTTATTTTGGAACTTTATAGTGGCTCATGTTTATCCAGTCTGAATCCTTTCAGCTCTTTTTCATCTGTTTCTTGCCTTTTCTCCTTTGCTGGTGGCACAGTAGGAGATGAGGTTGCAGTTGGTACTGTAAGCCATGGAGGCTGAAGCTGTTCCAGCATTGCCCCAGGAACCAGTGAACTTTCTCACACCTTTCTCCCCTGCCAGGGGTAGGGACAGAGCTGCAGCTGTGTGCAGTAATCCTAGCCATGCAGGCCAAGACCATCTGTAATTTCCCAGAGAGACTGATGATGCTCCATGCTCCTTCCTTCCCTGCCTGGTGAGGGGATGGAGCCACAGTTGTGGGCAGTAAACATACTTGTGTGGGTCAAAACTGACCACAGTTGCTCACATAGACTAATGAGGTACTGGCCCACCTCTTCCTCTGTCAGGGGTGAGAATGGATCCGCCGGTGTGCACAACAATCTTGTCCATGTGGGCCAAAAGCAATTGAATTGCTCAGAGAGGCAAGGGAGCACTGTCCCTCCTGCCCTGTCAGAGGCGGTGATGAAGTCATAGTTGTGTCCAACAATCTTGTCCATGCAAGCTGAAAGCACCTGCAGCTGCCCAGGGAAGCTGGGGGAACACTACATCCCTTTCTGCTTATAATCTGTGAGGATATAGCCACTGATGTGCCCATGAATCTAGTCCATGCAGGCCAAAAGCAACTGCAGTTTCCCAGAGAGGTTGAGGAAACACTATCCTTCTTTCTGCCCTGTCAAGGGTGGAGATGGAGCCACAGGAGTGCCCAACAATCTAGTTTGTATGGGATGAAAGCACCTGCAGTTGACAGGAGAGGCTGAGGAAACAACTCCCCACCTCCTGTCCTATTGGGGGCGGGGATGTAGTCAGTTGGATTCCCAATAATCTAGTCCGTGTGGACCAAAAGTGACTATATGACTTATGACTTCTTCAAAAATCATCAGACAGCTTTGGAGAAATCATATATATATATATATATCTTTTTTTACTGTAATCATTTTCTCCATTCTCATAGTGCATTTTCTATTTATTTTAAAGAAACTTTATATTACAGAAAAGGTACATAAAAAATATGGGGGATTCCCATATGCCCCACTCCCTCCCCCTCCCACATTTTCCCACATTAACAACATCCTTCATTAGTGTGGTATATTTGTTACAATTGATGGACACATATTGAGGCATTGCCACTAACCATGGATTATAGTTTACTTTACACTTTACACTCTGTCCTGTGCAATTTTGTAAGTTATGACAAAATATATATTGACCTGTATCTGTCATTGCAACATCATGCAGGACAATTCCAATGTCCCCAAAATACACCCATATTACACCTACTTTTTGCTCCCCCCCCCTCAGAGCCTCTGGTGGCCACTGCCTTTATAACAATGATTCAAGGTTTTCCATTTCTTAGAATAATAATAAGTCTATAGTAGAATAATAGTAAGTCTACTTTAGTACATTGTTCATTCCCCAATCCTGAAGATTTTGGGATGGTGATGCCCACTCTGCCTCCAATTGAGAAGGAGCTTAGATCCCATGGGGCAGATGGATGGAACTATCTTGCTTGCAGTTGCAGACTCTCTCTGTTCCTTGGGATGGGCATTGTCCATCATCATCACCTTGTTCGTTGTCCTGGGTGAGTCCAATAATCTGGAAGGTAGGTGTTGCAACTCTGCTGAGATTCAGAGCTCAACTGGAACATGGGCAGACCAAAGATTTAAGTCTCTTGGACATACACCTATCAAGTATAGTACTAATTATAGGTTCAAATAGAAGGAGCAGAAGAGTCATGTGTAGAGAAACCACAACTGAGTCCAACTCTGTCACACTGGGAAGCATAAATTCCAAGGTAAGGCCCACTGGCAGGGAGCCCTTAGTGTATTTTCAAATTAGAGAAGGATACTTTTCTTGTCCTACACTTTGAAAATAAGAATTTATAGCAGGTTAAAATTTTATTTTTAACTTTTTATTGTAGTAACAAATATACAAATGAAAATTTCCCATTCAACCACTTTCAAGTGTGCAACTTAGCAGTATTAATTATATTCACAATATTGTGCTACCATCACCAATACCCATTGCTCCAACTTTTTCATCACCTTAAACAGAAACTCTGAACCCATTAAGTAATAACTCCCTCTTTCCCTCCCCCTTCTGCAGTTCCTGGTAACCTATAATCAACTACCTGTCTCTATGACATTTGCTTCTTCTAGGTATTTCATATAATAAAATCATACAATATTTTTTTTCTGCATCTGGTAGGTCAACATTTTACCATCCTTTCTATGTCTAGTAACAATGACAGCCATTTTGTAAGTGTGAGTCTAAGGAGTTTTATCTCCTTCCATTCTATAAAGTCAAAAATATCATTACATGCTTCTGCATGTTTTGAGGAAATTGAAAAGTGACCCAAAACTTTCATTATGAAAATCTCAATAGCACAGGTAAGTCACATCCCTTTTTCTCTTTTTAATAGTATTGTGTACAGGGTTCACAGGACATTTAGCAGGTAAGATCTTTTCATTTTCTTTGATACAAAGTTTATAGACTGAATGGAATTTGCCAAAATTTATATTTGTACTTTCAGCTGAATAAGCACATAGATGATAAAAATCTAGTTTTTAATTAAGACAAGACATCAACAATCTTTTGCTTTTTGTGTGGTTTCATTAAAATCTTCATAGAATTCAAGAAGATAATTTTAAACTCCATTTTTCAAATCAGAGGTAGGGGGAAACTTTTTAAAAAATATGTTTTTATTACAGATGTGAACTTACAAAACAATCATGCACATGTGGAGAATTCCCATACAACAACACTTCACCAACACATCACAATGTTGTGGAACATTTGTTACAGATTATGAGATAATATCCTTAGACTATTACCACTAACTATGGTCCATAGTGTACATTTGACATATTTTTAAATACTTCCATATTATTAATATAGTGAATTTTTGGCATTGATGCAAGAATATTACAGTATTGCTGTTAACTGAGTCCATAGGTTACATTAATTGTATATTTCCCATGCTTCTCCACATTCACACAACCCTGCAATAGTGATGTACATCCATTTTAGTTCACAGAAGGACACTATTGCATTCATACTTAACCACAATTCTCATCCACCTCTGGGTTCACTGTTATTCAGTCATTAGATTATTCTCTAGCTTTCTTTCAATTGACATTTACATTCCTAGACTACCCTTTTCAGCCACAATCCCATTTATAAACCAGCTGTGACTTGCTATAATGTGTTACTATCAACTCTATCCATTTCCACATGTTTACATTCAAGTTAATTAAAACTTCTATATAGATTAAACATCAGGACTACTTCAGATAGTCTGTTCACGTCAGTTTTCATTCTTCTGGATATATTCCTAGTGGAATTGCTGGATCCTATGGCAGTTCTGTATTTAGCTTCCTGAGGAACCGTCAAACTGTCTTCCACAGAGACTGCACCATTTTCCAATCCCACCAACAGTGAAGGAGTGTTCCTATTTCTCTCCAGCACTTATTGTTTCCTGTTTTTTTTTTTTTTTAAATTAATGGCCATTCTATGTGGTTTGAGATGATATCTCATTGTGTTTTGATTTGCATTTCCCTGATAACCTGTGATATTGAACATTTTTTCATGTGATTTTTGGCCATTTGTATTTCCTCTTTGAAGAAATGTCTATTCAAGTCTTTTGCCCATTTTAAAAATTAGATTGCTTGCTCTTTTATTGTTGAGTTGTATGATCTCTTTATATAGAATGAAAATCAAACCCTAACTAGATATGTGGTTTCCAAATATTTTATCCCATTGAGTGGGCTGTCTTTTCAACTTCTTGAAGAAGTCTCTTGAATCACAAAAGTGTTTAAATTTGAGGCGGTCCCATTTATCCATGTTTTCTTTCATTGCTCATGCTTTTGGTGTAAGGTTTAAGAATGAACCACCTACACCAGGTCTTGAAGGTATTTCCCTACCTTTTCTTCTAGGAGCTTTATGGTTCTATTTTTTATATTATGTCTTTGATCCATTTTGAGTTAATTTTTTGTGTAAGGTGTGAGATAGGGGTCCTCTTTCTTTCTTTTGGCTATGGATATCCAGTTCTCCCAGCACCATTTGTTGAATAGACTGTTCTTACCCAGCTGGGTGGGTTTGACAGGCTTGTCAAAAATCACTTGACCATAGTGAATTGAACCCTCAATTCAGTTCCATAGGCCTATGTATCTAGCTTCATGCCAGTACCATGCTGTTTTTACCACTGTAGTTAAGTCATATGCTTTAAAGTCCAAAAGTGAGAGTCCTCCAACTTTATGTCTCCTTTTAAAGATGTTTCTGGCTATTTTGAGCCTCTTACTCTTCCAAATAAATTTGATAATTGTGTTTTCCATTTGTTTTGAAAAATGATGGTGGATTATTTTATCCAAATTGCATTGAATCTGTATATCAGTTTGGGTAGAATTGACATCCTAATGATAATTAGTCTTCCAATCCATGAGCATGGAAGTTTCTTCCAATTATTTAGGTGTTTTGAAAATTTCTTTTTGCAATGCATTGTAGTTTTCTGAATACAATTGCTTTACATCCTTGGTTAAGTTTATTCCTAAATATTTGGCTCTTTTAGTTGCTATTGTAAATGGCATTTTTTCCCTGACTTCCTCCTCAGATTGCGCATTACTAGTGTATAGAAATACCACTGATTTTTTGGTATTGATTTTGTATCCTGACACTACTGAAATTGTGAGCTCTAGCAGCTTTCTTGTAGATTTTTTGCAACTTTCAAGGTATAGGATCATATCATTTGCGAATAGTGAAAGTTTTGCCTCTTCCTTTCCAAATTGGATGGCTTTTATTTCCTTTTCTTGCCTGATTCATCTAGCTAGAACTTCTAGCACTATATTGAGCAATAGTGGTGACACTGGGCATTCTTGACTTGTCCCTTGTATTAGTCAGCCAAAGGGGTGCTAATGTAAAATACCAAAAATGGGTTGGTCTTTACAAAGGGTATTTATTTGGGGTAGAAGTCCACAGATACCAGGCCATAAAGTGTAAGTTACTTCTCACCAAAGTTCATTGCTACGTGTTAGAGCAAGACAGCTGCCAGTGTTTGCCAGGGTTCAGGCTTCTAGGGTTCCTCTCTTCCCGGGGCTGCGTTTCTCTCCGGGCTTAGCTCCTGTTTCCTCCACAAGGTCAGCTGCAGATGATCAGGTGAACGGCTTGCTTCTCTTCTCCTGGGGCCTTCTTTCCAACATCAAAACTTCTTCTCAAAAGACTGCTTCAAAAAATAAAGAAAAAAAAAAAAAAGACTGCTTCAACTTTTCTTTGCCTTGCCTTTTATATTCAATTCCCCACCCACCAAGGGGTGGGGCTCAACGCCCTAATCCTAACCTAATCATGCCCAGATTAACAGATTAGTTTACAAGCATGATTCAATTATATTTTTGGAATTCATAATTACATCAAACTGCCACATTCCACCCTCTGAATTCCAAAAATACATTACAATATTAAAAAAAAACTTAAATCAGTAACAATCCAAGTACAAAATCATATCAAAATCATTTTAAGGAAATACAGTTTGTCTTCAAGCAAAGTTCCATCTGCTATAGACCTCTGAATCTTACAAAACCATTTAACTGCTTCCAATAAACAAATGGAAAGACAAAGGATAAACATTTTCAATATTATAAGAAGAAATTGGGATGTTAAACATGAGTCATGGATCGTCTACAGTTCAGTAAACTTGCAGGGCATCCTCCATTCGATTTTAAAGACTCAGAGTCATTTTTAAGAAGATGTTTTCTTTTCCTTGGGGCCACATGGGAACCCACCCTTTCCACAGGCTTGCCCAACGGCCATTTTCTTGGTTCCACCCTCATTAAGCATCTGGGTGTTGACCAAGCTCCAGACCTCACCCTCAAAGAGTGTTGGGGTGACTGCCACACCTTACCCAATCTTTGGGTTAGAGTCTTAGCTCCCTTAGTACAGCGAGGTGAAGACAACATTTCCCCTAACCTTTGGCATACAGGCTCAACTCTCTCAGCACAACGAGTTGACCACCTGGCCTTCCCTAACCTTTGGCATACAGGCTCAACCCTCTCAGAGCAATGGGTTGACCACCTGGCCTTCCCTAATCCATGGGGGACAGGTACACGCCTCTCAGACCTATGGGGTGTTGACCTTAACCGCCCTAATCTTTGAGGAATGTGCTCTAACCTCACTGCACCCTGGGGTGGCAAAACTCTTCCTGAACATTGGGTGGGGACATCCACCCTCTTCAACTGCTGGGGAAAACTCACCCTTTCTGTATATATGGGTGGGGCTCCTCTCTTGGCCCAAGGAGATGTCTTAATCCCAGATCTTTGCTTCCACGGTTTTCTTCTTAAAGCTTTTTCTCCTTCAGTCTCTCCTTTCCATGTCCTCTTTTGTCCAAGCTGACAGTGGTTTTGTTCATACAGCATTCTCAAAAACTTTGTTGGTTTAGCATGCAGGAAGCAGGGGTCCAAGCCATCAGACAGTAAGACTTTCCACAAGGCTTTCCGAGATAACTGCATCTTCAATTCTGAGTTATGAGTTCCAAGTTTAGTAAAGTCTTCAAATAGGGCATTTTCATCTGGAAATTTTATTTCCAGACACTTGGAAGTTTTGGAATCAGTTTCTGTTTTCTTTGTGCCCAAAAGTTCAGTCTTTAGTGTATTTCGCTTATCTAGTATTTTGTTATAAGCTGCAAGGAGAAGCCAAGCCACGTTCTCCGAGTTTACCTTGGAAAGTTCTTCAGTTAATTGCTCCGGTTCGCCATTTTCAAATTCTGTCTTCTATATAACACCAGGAGTTAATCTTATTAAGTTCTCTGCAACTTTAAAACATGGATCGCCTTTCCTCCAGTTTCCAATAATAGTTTCATCATTTACTTCTAAGCATCATAGAAAGTCTCTTTAGCGTCCATATTACTATCAACAGTTTCTTCAAAGCAATTTAGGCCTTTTTCATCAAGCATTTCACAGTTCTTCCAAAAAATACCCCTTACCCATTTATAAAACTGTTCCAACATTTTGGTAATTACAAAAGCACTACCCCACTCCTGGTACCAAATTCTGTATTAGTCAGCCAAAAGGGTGCTAATGTAAACTACCAAAAATGGGTTGGTCTTTACAAAGGGTATTTATTTGGGGTAGAAGTCCACAGATACCAGGCCATAAAGTGTAAGTTACTTCTCACCAAAGTTCATTGCTACGTGTTAGAGCAAGACAGCTGCCAGTGTTTGCCAGGGTTCAGGCTTCTGGGGTTCCTCTCTTCCTGGGGCTGCGTTTCTCTCCGGGCTTAGCTCCTGTTTCCTCCACAAGGTCAGCTGCAGACGATCAGGTGAACGGCTTGCTTCTCTTCTCCTGGGGCCTTCTTTCCAACATCAAAACTTCTTCTCAAAAGACTGCTTCAACTTTTCTTTGCCTTGCCTTTTATATTCAATTCCCCACCCACCAAGGGGTGGGGCTCAACGCCCTAATCCTAACCTAATCATGCCCAGATTAACAGATTAGTTTACAAGCATGATTCAATTATATTTTTGGAATTCATAATTACATCAAACTGCCACATGCCTGATCTCAGCGGGAAAGCTTTCAGTCTTTCACCATTAAGTACAATGTTAGCTGTGGGTTTTTCATATATGGCCTTAATCATGTTGAGAAAGTTTCCTTCAAGTCCTATCTTTTGTAGTATTTTTATCAAGAAAGGATGTTGTATTTTGTCAAGTGCCTTTTCTGCATCAATCGATACAATCATGTGATTTTTCTTCTTTGATTTATTAATGTGGTGTATTATACTGATTGATTTTCTTGTGTTGAACCAGCCTTGCATGCCTGGTAGAAAACACACTTGATCATAATGAATAATTCTTTTAATATGTCATTGGATTCAATTAACAAGTATTTGTTGAGGATTTTTGCATCCGTATTCATTAGAGAAATGGGTCTTTAATTTTCTTTTTTTGTAATATCTTTACCTGGCTTTGGTATTAGGGTGATATTGGCTACATAGAATGAGCTTGGTAGCGTCCCTTCTTGTTCAATTTTTTGGAACAGCTTGAGTATGATTGGTATTAAATTTTCTTTGAATGCTTGGTAGAACTCACCTGTGAAACCATCTGGTCCTGGACTTTTCATTTTGGGGAGTTGTTTGATGACTGTTTCAATCTCTTTACTTTTTTTTTTTTTTTTTTTT
>JAKSZT010054527.1:258709-328230 GCA_026826555.1 Tolypeutes matacus
GGAAGGCAGAAGGATAATAGAAATGTTGATAAAAGTTAGAAGAGGGGCAAAATGAGACTTAATGAGATGAATATTTAACTTGTGTAGGCAGTGTAGAGTACTAGGAAAAAATATGGAGTTCCTATATTGGACTGGGAAAACAAATGGAGGAATATATATATATAGTGATTTAGAAGGCTAGAATTATGAGGAGGTAGAGAAATAGTAGAGAAAGGTCTGAAAGGAAAAAGTTAATACTAATAAAAAAAAAAAAAGAAAAAGAAGAAGGAAACAAAATAGATGGGATATAAATTGACACCCTTAAGTTGTGGGCCTATGAAAAAATGTTGTCTCTAAGAGCCACAACAGAAAACAGAAGTCAGGAACATGCAGGAAGGATAAGCGATAGTTTGTAGTACAGAATCAATATATACAGCGAGTGGGAAATTACTGAATAAGAAGCCCAGCAAATAAGCGACCAGCTGGCCGCACCTATTTAAAAAAAATATAGAAGGAAAAAGGAAGGGGGGAGGAAAATGGGAATAATAGCAATAGACCAGAAAGTAACAGACAGAAACCAATGATCCACACAGGCAAGCAGTCAAACAGAGCTAAGGGGGGTCAATGATTCCCCTAGGGTCCACGTGGATCCTTTCTGCCTACTTGTGTTTATCAATGAATTTCCCCACAGGGTTCTATATGCAGGTCCTGAAGCAGCTTTTAGCTATTAAACTAAATTAAAAAGAATTTATTTTTCAATTGTTGAGGTGACCTCACTTTTTTTTTTTTTTTTTTTTTTTTTAGCCAAATGCAGGACCCAAAATAATTCCTCTTCTAGACCAACCCCCTTACGGAAGGGACCCTAGCTGGGCCCGTGGAAATTAATCAAGCACATCCCACTTTCCGGACTCCCCAGGTTAGCTGAAACTCTGATGTTAGTCAGTGAAGAGTGCTAAAGACGGCGGATTCCGCCCCTTCTGGCGCCGAGCTCCAGCATCACCGGGCTGCTCAGTAAATCAGTTTGAGTGCAGATTCGCGTCTGCTCTCAGCCTAATGGTGCTTCAGGTCGGCTTATCTGCTCCCCAAAGCTATGGGGCGGTGCAGGCAGCCAGATCGATGTCTAAAAATATAAAATACCCTTCCCTGTCTTCCAACCGAACCCTCCCTTCTTTGGGAAGTGTCCCTTCCTCCTGGCTCCGCAGCGGCCCGGGTCTTATCCCTGGGTGGCTAGGGAAATCAGCTGCGTTCCCCGACCAAAATCCCCCCTCCGGTTCACCGGGTGCTGACTAGCTTGTTTGCTCTGCTCACACAAGGTCCAAGGGGCGCCAGGCAGCCAGTTCCCCAGAAAATTAAACTTTTTCGCCCCCGCCCGCGGCTCCAAATGGCCGTTTTATTTTTTATTTCCGTAACCGCGGGGTTCAGTCGCCTGTGCCAACCTCCACCGGCAGCCTCAAAACTCACGAATCTCCACCGTTCGGTCCACGCCGCCGATCCGCGCAGATAGATGTCCCAAGCTTCTCACTCCACGCGTGCACAGCACATACCCCCGGGCAGGACCCCTTCCCCAATCCGCCTTGCTCTGGGAGCTTGCAATGTGCGCCCTCCTACACCAACGCCATCTTGCCGCCTTCCTCCAATCTCTTTACTTTTGATTGCTCTGTTGAAGTGTTCTATTTTTCCTAGGGTCAGAGTAGGTTGTTTGTATGCTCCTAGAAATTATTCCGTTTCATCTACATTGTCTATTTTGTTGGCATACAGTTGTTCATAGTATCTCCTTATGATCTCTTATTTCTGTGGGGTCACTAGTAATCTTGGTTACTGTGTGTGTGGAATATCTTTTTCCAGCCTTTCACTTTTAATCTATTGGTATGCTTGGGTCTAAGGTGAGTCTCTTGTAGACAGCATACAGATGGCACATATTTTCTTATACATTCTGCCAGTCTGTGTTTTTTGATTGGGGAGTTTAATCCATTAACATTCAATCTTATTACTGTAAAGGCAGTTCTTATTTCACCCATTTTGACCTTTGGGTTTTATCTGTCATATATTTTTTTGAGGTACTGTGGGCTGGGGATTGAACCCAGGACCTCGTATGTGGAAAGCCAGCACTCAACCACTGAGCCACATCAGCTTCCCTGAGTTGGTTTTTCCATTTGTTTTGCTTGTTGTTTGTTTTTATTTTTTCAGGAGGCACTGGGAAGTGAAAATGGGACCTCCTATGTGGGAGGTGGGTGCTGAACTGCATGAGCCACATCCACTCCCAATCTGTCATATTTTATTTTTGCCACATTTTTTTGCACTTTTATTTACTTTAACTGATATAATCTTCATTTCTAGACTCTCTTCCAAGTCTCTCTCCCCTGTCTCTTCTTTTCAGGCTGTAGCACTCCCTTTAGCATTTCCTGGAAAGCTTGGTTACAAACTCTCTGTTTATCTGTGAAAATTCTAAACTCACCCTCATTTTTGAAAGACAATCTTGACAGATATAAGATTCTTGGCTGGTAGATTTTCTCTTGCAGTACTTAAATATATCATAGTACTGTCTTCTTGCTTCCACTTAATCTTTGTACATTGTTAATATGGGGATGTGTGGAAGGCAGAGGGAGTGGGGCATATGGGAATCACTTATATTTTTTATGTAACATTTATATAATCTAAAGCTTCTTTACAAATAAATAATTACATTAAAAAAACCCACAAGGATATACCATTTCACATCCATTAGAGTGGCTATTGAAAAACAGTAATAAAACAAATGTTGGAGAGGATGCTGAGTAATAAGAACACTCATTCATTGCTGGTGGCAATATAAAATGGTGCAGCTGCTGTAGAAGACACCTTGGCAGTTTCTCAGAAACCTGAGTATAGAAATAACTTATGACCTGGCAATCCCATTACTAGGTGTATAACCAAAAAATTGAAAGCATGGACTCAAATAGATATGTGCACACCAAATGTTCATAGTGGCATTATTTGCAATTGCCAAAAGTTGGAATCATTCCAAGTGTCTATCAATGGATGAATGGATAAATAAAATGTGGTGTATATGGGCATTGGCTCACAACCTCTACTCCCTTTCTATCTCCTGTAAACCTATCTTCCAGACTCTAGCTCTGTGAGTCTGCTCAATTTGCTTAATTCATATCAGTGAGGCCATGTAATATTTCGATATAATTTTCATATATTTTCTTTGTAGTTACCATTGTGTTAAAATTTAAAATACTAAATATATAACAATCATTTTATTTGATACCAACTTGACTTCAATAGCATATACTGTTGCTATGCTTCTCTGTACCCCCAACTTTTTAGTACTTTTTGCAAATTATATCTTTGTACATTATATGACCAAAACTATAGATTTATCATTACCTTTTAAGCATTTCCATTTTAGCACCTGTAAGAAGTAAAAGGTAGAGTTACACACTGAAAAATACAATACAATAGTACTGGTATTTACAATTACACAAATGCTTACTTTTTCTGGGGATCTTTATTTCTTTTCTTTGTATCACTGTATAGTGTCCTTTCCTTTCAGTCTAAAGAACTCCTTTTAGCATGCTTGTAAGGCAGGTCTAGTGGTGATGAACTCTCTCAGCTTTTGTTTATGTGGTAATGTCTTATTCTCTCTTTCATTTTTGAAAGAAAGTCTCCCTAGATTTACAATTCTTTTTTTCTTTCAGCACTTTATGTATTTCAACCTACTGCCTTCTTGCCTTTATGGTTTCTGATAGCAAATTGGCACTTAACGTAATTAGGCTCCCTGGTACATAACTTTTCTCTTGCAGCTTTCTCTTTTCTCTTGCAGCTTTCAGAAACCTCTCTTTGTCTTTTGTATTCAACAGTTTGATCAGTATGTGTGGGGGCATATTTTTCTTCAAGTTTACTCTGTTTGGTGTTCTCTGGATTTCTTGGATATGTATATTCACATCTTTTTCTAAGTTTGGGAAGTTTGCTGTACTTATTTATTTGAATAGTCCTTCTGCCACTTTCTCACTTTCTTCATCTTCTTGGACTCCCATAGTGTATATATTGGTACGCTTTATGGTATCTCAGAGGTTTCTTAAGCTATTTTTACTTTTTATAATTCTTTTTTCTTTTTAGTACTCAGCCTGACTCATTTTAATTTTCTTGTATTTGAATTTACTGAGTTTTTCTTCTGCCAGCTACAATCTGCTGTTGAAATTCTCCTGGGAATTTTTCATTTCAGTTATTACAGTCTTCCACCCCTGTAATTCTGCTTGATTCCTTTAAAATTTTTTTTATCTCTTTATTGATTTTCTTATATTACTCATTCATAGTTTTCCTGATATCCTTTAGTGATTTCTCTGTATTTTCCTTCATCTCCATGAGCATAGTGACTGTTCTCTTGAAACTGTTAGTTCCCAGTTTTTTTCTTTTATTTCATTGAGCATATTGAAGATTATTTTTTAAAAGCCTTTTTCCCGTAATGTTTGCAGTCTTGTTTTCTTTGTTGATGTTTTCTGGACTTTTATCTTCTTCCTTTGTATGGTCCATCATTTTTTATTTATTTGTTTGTCTTGTATTCTTTTTTTGCACACTGTACCTTTTAATATTTTAAAATGTTAACTATTTTATTTATTCCTGAGATGTCTGTTTTTTGGTTTTGTAACCAACTGGTTATATGACAGAGATTTTCTTGTGTATCAGGATCTAATAAAATGAAGCAAGTCTAAGCAAAAAATACCTCTCACCATTTTTTCCAATTGGCTCTGCATTGGCAGGTGCTCTGTCAGAGTTCAGCTTACCTATCAGGAAAGTCAGTCTAAGGTGACTGCAAAGTGCAGGGTCCTCCCTGTCTCTTTTGGGCATGTGTTTTGTCCTGGGCTTGTGCTTGCTAGTGGCCTTAAGTGTTCTGCTTTTTACAGGAGTTTGAATGGCCCCTTTACTTCCCAGGAAACAGACCTTCTCCCTCTCCCAGGTCTTCCAATTCAAGATCTAAAGCAGGTAATTCTTTACTCCAAGTTGTCCACCTCAATTGTTTCTTACACTGGTTTCATTGTATCAAGCTTCTTTTGCCCGGTGGCAAATTCTGGGAGGGGAGGCTTACTGGAGAGTTTCTCTTGTCAATCTTTTTCAGCTGGATCAAGGCCAGGTACCCACAAAGGTAACAGTTGGCTGGCTCTAAACTGCCCTGGGGAAGAGTTGAGGGAGGGTCCAGGACAAGTACCAGGAACTTCTTCCATGGCTCCCCACATCTGCGCTTTCTTGACTCAGCTTCTGCCTAGTTATTCTCAGCAGCTCAGAAGAATAATACCATCTTTAAGACTCCTCTGCTGCATTTGTCTGGGGGTAGTTTTGAACAATGCCACAATCAGAGTTGGGAATCTAGTGATCCAAAGTAGGTAATGAAAAGAAGCGATCACTGATCAGCCCAAGCACCCCACCCCCACCCCACAGATCTTGAGGAAGTAGATTTTTATGTCCTTCTTTGGCACCACCAATCTATGTCAGGGCCTGGACCCCACTGCTGCCTGCCCAAGAGTGAGGGATGGGCATCAGTAACCACCACGCAGAGAGGGCGATTTATTGGTATTGACTGTAATTTACCAGTCTCTTTCTCCTGCATTTCCATGGATGCTGTATAGTGTTCTACAGCACCCCAGAGTTTTGAAATAAGTGATTCTTACAGTTCCTGCCTCCTTAATAGTTGTTCTGGTGGATGGACTGATTCCTATAGCTTCCTACTGTGTCATCTTCTCACAATTCCTTGGGTTAATTTTTATATATTGTGCGAGGTAGGGATGCAACACCTCTTTTTTGCTTTTGGACATCCATTTTCCAAACACAATTTGTTGAAGAAACCATTCCTTTCTCATTTAATGTTCTTGGCACCCTTTTCAAAAATTAGTTGGTCCTAGATGTGTGGGCTCACTTCTGGACTCAATTTCATTCCGTTTATCTATGTTTCTATCCTTATGCTGTTTTCTTAATGTGGTTTTGTAGTAAAATTTGAAATCAAGAAATATGAGTCATCCATCTTTGTTGTTCCTTTTCAAGATAGTTTTGTCACTATTTGTCACCATTGTTTTCTTTTGAATGGGACCTCATTCCTGTTTCTTTTTATGCCTTGTGATTTTTTCAAGCCTGGACATTTGAATATTTTGATATTTTCTCTCTGGAAATCAGATTATCCCTCTTCTTCAGAGGTTGCTGGGTTTTCTTTGATTCTTGAAGTCTGTAGTGAACTTGGCTCTGTGATGAAGCTCTCCTTCAATGCTTAACCTAGGTTATACTGAGTCTATAAGGTCAGCCTAAGGTGAATGTTTAGTGAATAAACTGCTCTTTCTGAGCATTTATCTTGCTTTTTTATGCATGGTAGCTTCAAATTCCCAGTACACTCAAAGATCCTGAGTGTCCTACATTCCCCCCCGCCCCCAAATCTCCCTCCCCAAATTCTCCTCCTGGGCCCCAGGCACTGTAATTTATGTCTCAACCACAACCTTTCACTCTGGGTGGTTTTCTCAGTTGTGTGGAAACTTCTTTGCACTGTTTCTTTGCCCTTAGTGAATTACAGGTTAGGAGAACAGGTGAACACCTTGAGTCACTCAGGGAACCTCAAGATGGGTTGAAAGAGATATACAAACACACTTAATTTGCACACTAGGTGTGCTCTCTTCCTTAGTAACTGGATATCAGGGCCCTGCCTTGACATATCTGAATCTGGGGAGGGGGTATGGTCAGGACAAATAAAAGTGCCATACAATATTATTACCATTTTTTAGTTTGCTTTTTTCTTAATTTAGTATTTACTTGTTTTCTATTTACCTTTGACTGTTTTATATAGTTCAGGGAAAGATAGTTTTGACAGCTTCTGGTTGTTTGTTTTTCAATGTTTCTGATGGAGGTGGTAGCACACATTTGGAGCATCTTTCTCTACCATCTTGCTGAAGTTCTTAAATTACATTAAAATATTTTATCTTTTCTATATTTTCAACCGTACCCCAAACTCTAAATTGAACAACTGCTTTAGTAAATATTTTAATGTATTTAAATTTCAAAATTTAATGCTTCAAAATTATTTTTTAATTCTTTTTAATATTTTTATTTTTAAAGATCCTTTAGATTATATAAATGTTTCATTAAAAAATATGGGATTCCCTTATACCCCACCTCTTCTCCCTCCCACACTTTCCCATATTAACAGCATCTTTCATTAGTGTGGTACATTTGTTACAATTGATGCACACATTTTGAAGCATTGTTACTAACCATGGACTATACTTTATATTATAGTTTACAAATTCGTCCCACAATTTTATAGGTGTTGACAAAATGCATAATAGCCAGTATCTGTCATTGCAATGTCATGCAGGACAATTCCAATATCCCAAAAATGCCCCCATGTCACACTTATTCTTCCCTCTCCCCTCAGATCCTCTGGTGGCTACTGCCTTTATATCAATGTTACAAGTTATTTCATTGCTAAAGAATAATAAGTCTATTTTAGTCCATAGTTGCATTCCCCCCTTATGTTTGTTCATTCCTCAATCTTGAGGATTTTGGGGTGGTGATGCCCACTCTATTTCTGATTGAGTTGGGGCTTAGGTCCCATGGGGTAGATAGATGGAACAGTCTTGCTTGCAGTTGTAGATACTCTCTGTTTTTTGAGATGGGCATTGCCCATCATCATCCTTTTGTTAGTTATCCCGGGTGAGTCCAATGAACTGGAAAATAGGTGTTGCAATTCTGCTGAGATTCAGGGCTCAACTGGCATATGAAAAGTCTGAAGATTTGTCTCTGGGACATATGTTTAAGAAGTATAGTGCTAATTATAGCTCCAAATAAAAAGAGGCTGAAGAGCCATGTGTAGGGAAATTGTAAATGAGCGTAACACTGTTACATTGGGGAGCATATAGTCCAAAGTAAGGCCCGGTGACAGGGTGCTGAGTTCCTGAGATTGTCTGCCCTGGCTATAGTGTCTAGACATCCCTATCAGGAGCCCTGTTGTTTGAGGCACTGTTTACTGTGGCAGTCAATGAGATCCTGCTGAGATGTGCATAAGCGTAACCTCTGGAATGACCTCCAAACTTATTTTGAAATCTCTCAGCTATAAAAACTCATTTGTATTTAATATTCCTCTCTTTTGGTCAAGGTTTTTTTCCAGATGCATCACAAGTTGGCACTTGGTAATAATCCCTCAATACCAGGGAGGCTTATTCCCAGAAGTCATGTCCCACACCAGGGGGATGGTAGTGCATTTATATGTTGAGTTTGGCTTAGAGAGAGTCCACATTGAAGCAACAAGGAGGCTTTCAGAAGGTAATTCTTAGGTAGTGTATAGTACTAGGCTATGTTTCAATTTCACAAGAAAAGTTTCAGAAGTACAACCATCAACATCAAAGGCCTGGTGTAATGGCCTATTCTCCTTTGCTAGGCATTGCCCTTGTACTCAGGAGATTCTTGTTGCTCTATTAGAGAATGTCGCAGGACTTCCCAGGATGGGAATTCAATATTCTTTACATTATTATGTGGATCTCCACCCACCGAGACAATGCCCCATTAACACTTGAACATATTCATATGCCGTAGAGGCATGCCCCAGGTACACCCCTCCCCACACATCCCCTCATCCCTGACACCACACACCAGTGATCTTCCCCTGTCACAGATGTGAACTTTCTGTGATCTTACCCCCCCCAAAACAAAGCCAAATAAATGAACAAATAAAAATAATAAAATAAAATAGTCATAATAAAAAACAAAATGCAAAAGTAAAAAATAAAAAAAATAAAAAACAAAAAAATTTTTTCATCACCATAAGATCTGTTATAATTTTGTACAGTGAAAATTTCTTCCATATGTTCCCCCAGTGTCTTTTTTCACTTTATCTTCAAAGAAGCTTTATGTTACAGAAAAGTCACATAGAAAATATAGAGGATTCCCATATATCTAAACCCCTCCCCATCTTCCATTCTCCCTTATTAATAACATTTTACATGTGTGTGGTACATTTGTTACAAATGATGCACAAATATTGAAGCATTGCTACTAACCATGGTCAATGGTTTACATTATGGTTTACATCTTGAACTGTACACTTTTATAGGTTTAGACAAAATTTAAAATGGCCTGTATCCATCATTGCAAGGTCATGCAGAGCAATTCCAATGTCATAAAAATGTCCTATGTTTCATCTATTCTATTCTTCCCTCTCCTTCCCCTTGGAACTTGTGGTAACAACTAAGTTTCAATATTTGAAGAATACGATTTATGCAATAATATTGAGGGCTTGATATATTGGTCTGTTTTTTTTTTTTATTAGGCACTGCCTATGTTCTTGAGAGATTCTTGCCTCTCTAATTAAGAACAAAGCAGGACTCCCCAGGATGGGAGTTTAATATTTTCTTTCATTGTGTGGGTCTCCACCTACTGAGATAACACACTATGACAAGATGAACACTTTCATATTCCATAGAAATATGCCCCAGGTGCATCCTAACCCGTATGTTCCCACACCCTTGGTGCCCTGCACCAGTAATATTTTTCAAATGAACATTCCTACCATTGTAGTGTTAATGACTGATCTGCAAATCCCCAGAGTTCACCTTCTCCTTCCTCCAACTCTCTCCCACCCAGTTACATGGATAGTTCAACCCGACCCCCTACTATACTCCCCCTCACATTCCTGCACCATTGAACCCAATCACATCACTGCACCACTATCATCCCCACCCACTGCCCAACCAACCTCTTTCACATTTCATGGATTTTGCCCATATTGAGCATCAGCTCACCACACTCTAAACCGTATCTGTCTCCTGATAAACTATCTTCTAGACTCTAGTTCTGTGAGTCTGCTCAGTTTGCTTAAGTCATATCAGTGAGGTCATGTAATATTTGTCCTTCAGTGATTGGCTTACATCACTCTCAAAAGTTCTTCAAGCTGCATCCATTTTGGTCCATGTGTTAATACTGCATTCTTCTTACAGCTGAGTAATATTCCATTGTATGTATATACCATATTTGCTTATCCATTCCTCTGTTGATGGACACTTGGGTTGCTTCCAACTTTTGACAATAGTGAATAATGCCACTATCAACCCAGAAGAGAAATTGCTGGATCATATGGCAGTTCTATAGTTAGCTTCCTGAGGAACCACCAAAATGTCCTCTACAATGGCTAAAACATTCTACATTCCCACCAGTAGTGGATGTGTTCCCTTTCCTCCATGTACTAGTCAGCCAAAGGGGTGCTGATGCAAAATACCAGAAATCAGTTGGTTTTTATAAAGGGTATTTATTCAGGATAGAAGCTTACAGTTACCAGGCCATAAAGCACAACTTATCTTCCTTGTCAAAGTCTATGGCCACGTGTTGGAGCAAGATGGCTGCTGACGTCTGTAAAGGTTCAGGCTTCCTAGGCTCCTCTCTTCCCTGGGGCTTGCCTCTCTCCAGGCTCAGGCTTGCGTCTCTCTACAAGGCCAGCTGTAGACTATCAGGCAAATGGCTCATCTCTTTTCCTGGGGCCTTCTCTCCTTCCTCACACCCAAGCTCCTCTGTGTGCTTACTTCCCCGGACTCCAGCATTGAAACTCCAACCTCCCTTCTCTGCAGTGCAATTTCTCTGCAAGTCCCTGACCACCAAGGAGGCAGGTATGCAACTTCCTAATGATGTGGCCCAATCAAAGCCTTAATCATTATTTAATCAAGTAAAAGTAAAACCTCTGAATCCAATACACTCTAATACACCCAGAGGAAAAGACCAGTTTACAAACATAATCCAATATTGCTTTTTGGAATTCATCAATAATATCAAACTGCTATATTCCACCCTCTGAATTCCAAAAAGACATCATATCCAAAAAACCTTAAATCAGTAGCAATGATAAGTACAAAATCATATCACAATCAATTTAGAGAAATACAGTTTGTCTTAGATCGAAGTCCCATCTGTCTGTAGACCTCTAAAACTTACAAAACCATTTATCTGCTTTCAATACACAAATGGACAAACAAAGTATAAACATTTTCATTACACCATAAGGAGAATTTGGGATGGAAACATGATTTACGGGTCCTCTACAGTTCAATAAACCTGCAGGGCATCCTCCATTCGATTTCAAGGTCTGAGGGTCATTCTTAAGATGATAGTTTCTTCTCCTTGGGGCCACATGAGGACCCATCCTTTCCACAGACTTGCCCAATGGCCATTTTCTTGGTTCCACCCTCATCAGGCATCTGGGTGGTGACCAAGCTCCAGGCTTCACCCTCCAAGATCATTGGGGTGATTGCCACAACTTACCCAATCTTTGGATTAGAGACTTAACCCCCCTAGTACAATGACATGCAGACAACATACCCTCTAACCTTTGGCATACAGGCTCAACCCCCTCAGAGCAATGAGTTGACCACTTGGCCTTCCCTAATCCATGGGGGACAGATGTACCCCTCTCAGACCTAGGGGGTACTGACCTTAACTGCCCTAATCCTTGAGGAATGTGCTCCACCCTCTCTGTACCATGGGGCAGCAAAACTCTCCCAGAACATCAGGTGGGAACATGCACCCTCTTCAACTGCTGGGGCAAACTTACCCTCTCTGTACACATGGGTGGGGTTCCTCTCTTGGCCCAAGGTGATGTCTTAATTCCAGATCTCAGCTTCCATAGTTTTCCTCTTGAAGTTGTTTCCCCTTGAATCTCTCTCTTCCAAGACCCTTTTAGTCCAAGCTGACAGTGGTTTTGTTCATACAGCTCTCTCAAAAAGCTTGTTGGTTTAGCACGGAAGAAGCAGGGGTCCAAGCCATCAGACAGTAAGACTTTCCACAAGTGTTTCTGAGATAACTGCATCTTCAATCCTGATTTAGAAGTTCCAAGTTTAGTTAAGCCCTCAAATGGGGCACTATCATCTGGGAGCTTGATTTTCAGAGGCTTGGAATTTTCAGAATCAGTTTCTGTTTCTTTTGTGCCCAAAAGTTCAGTCCTCAGTTTATCTCTCTTGTCTAACATTTTGCTATAAGCTGCAAGAAGAAGTCAAGCTACATTCTCTGAGTTTATTTTAGAAAGTTCTTCAGCTACATGCCTAGGCTCACCATTTTCAAATTCTTCTTTCCATAAAACATCAGGAGTCAATCTTGCTAAGTTCTCTGCAACTTTAAAATATGGCTAGCCTTTCTTCCAGTTTCCAATAATAGTTTCATCCTTTACTTCTAAGGCACCATGAAAAGTCTCCTTAGTGACCATATTGCTATCAAGAATCTCTTCAAAGTGATCTAGGCCTTTTCCATCAAGCATTTCACAATTCCTCCAAAAATACCCCTTACCCATTTATAAAACCATTCCAGGATTTTGGTACTTGCAAAAGCACTCCCCCACTTCTTGGTACCAAATTCTGTATTAATCAGCTAAAGGGGCACTGACACAAAATATCAGAAATCACTTGTTTTTTTATAAAGGGTATTTATTCAGGATAGAAGCTTACAGTTACCAGGCCATAAAGCACAACTTACCTACCTCACCAAAGTCTATGGCCAAATATTGGAGCAAGATGGCTGCTGACATCTGTAAGTGTTCAGGCTTCCTGGGTTCCTCTATTCCCGGGGCTTGCCTCTCTCCGGGCTCAGACTTGCTTCTCTCCACAAGGCCAGCTGAAGACTATCAGGCAAATGGCTCATCTCTTTTCCTGGGGCCTTCTCTCCTTCCTCACAACCAAGCTCCTCTGTGTGTTTACTTCCCCAGACTCCAGCATTAATTCTCCAAGCTTCCTTCTCTGTGGTGCAGTTTCTTTGTGAGTCCCCTCCCACCAAGGGGGCGGGGATGCAACTTCCTACTGATGTGGCCCAATCAAAGCCTTAATCATCATTTAATCAAGTAAAAGTAAAACCTCTGAATCCAATACAGTCTAATATGCCCAGAGGAAAAGACCAGTTTACATACATAATCCAATATTTCTTTTTAGAATTCATCAATAATATCAAACTTCTACCCTCCACACCCTCTCCAAAACTTGTAGTACTCTGTTATTTTGGTAGTCACTAAACTGATAGGTGTAAGATGATATCTCATTGCAGTTTTGATTTGCATTTCCCTAATAGCTAGTGATGTTGAACATCTTTTCATGTGCTTTTTAGCCCTTTGTATTTCTTCTTTGGAGACATGTCTATTCAAATCTCTTTTCCATTTATTAAATGGGTTGTCTGTTTAATTTTGAGATGTAGGGTTTCTTTAAATATACTGGATAGTAGGACCATTTTGGATAAATGGTTACCAAATATTTTCTTCTATTGAGTAGGCTGACTTTTCACTTTCTTGACAAACTCTTTTGAAGCTCAAAAGTTTTTAATTTTGAGAAGGTCCCATTTATCTATATTATATTTTGTTGCTCGTGCTTTGTGTGTAAAGTTTATGAAACCATTTCTTACTACAAGATCTCATAGATGCTTCCTTACATTATCTTCTGGGAACTTTATGGTCTTGGCTCTTATATTTAGGTCTTTGATCCATTTGAGTTGATTTTTGTAAAGGGCTTGAGATGGTGATCCTCTCTCATTCTTTTGGATATGGATATCCAGTTCTCCAAGCACCAATTTTTGAAGAGGCTTTTCTGTCTCAGTTGAATGGGCTTGGTGGCCTTGTCAAATATCAGTTGACTGTATATACGAGGATCTATATCAGAACTCTCAATTCTGTTCCATTGGTCAGTATATCTATCCTTGTGTGAATACCATGCAGTTTTGAACACTGTAGCTTTGTAGTATGCTTTAAAGTCAGGTGGCATGATTTCTACAATTTTCATTTGTCCTTTTCAATATGTTTTTGGTGTTCAGGCTCCTTGCCCTTCCAAATAAATTTCATAATTGGCTTTTCCAATTCAGTAAAAGATGTTGTGTTAATTTTTATTAGGATTGCATTAAATCTGCAAATCAGTTTGGGTGGGACAGTCGTCTTAATGATGTTTAGTCTTCCAATCCATGAATATGGAATATTTTTCCATTTATTTAGGTCTTCTTTGAATTCCTTTAACAATATTATGTAGTTTTCTATGTACAAGTCCTTTATATTTTAGTTAAGTTGATTTCTAGGTATTTGATTCTTTTAGTTGCTATTGTAAATGGAATTTTTTAAAACTTCCTCCTCAGATTGCTCATTATTGGTGCACACAAATGCTACTGATTTTCCTTGTTGATCTTATATCCTGCCACTTTTCTGAACTCATTTATCAGCTCAAGAAGTTTTGTTGTAGAATTTTCAGGGCTTTCTATGTATAGGATCATGTCGTCTGCAAATAGTGAAATTTTTACCTCTTCCTTTCCAATTTGGAGGCCTTTTATGTCTTTTTCTTGCCTAAGTGCTTGTGCAAGTACTTTTAATACAATGTTGAATAAGAGCAGTGACAGTGGGCATCCTTCTCTTTTTCCAGACCTTAGAGGGAAAGCCTTTAGCATTCACCATTGAGTATGATGTTAGTTGTGAGTTTTTCTAATATACTCTTTATCCTGTTGAGGAAGTTTCCTTTTTTCCTATCTCTTAAAGTGTCTTTATCAAGAAAGGATGCTGTCAAAACTTTTTCTGCATCAATAGAGATGATCATGTGATTTTGTTCTTTCAATCTGTTAATGTGGTGTATTGCATGGATTGATTTTCCTATGTTGAATCATCCTTGCATACCAGGGATGAGACCCACTTGGTCATGGTGTATAATTTTTTTGATGTGTTGTTGAATACGATTAGCAAGTATTTTGTTGAGGATTTTAGCATCCAGGTTCATTAGAGAGATAGGTATGTAGTTTTCCTTTTTTGTGGCATTTTTGGTTTTGATATTAGGGTGATGCAGGCATCACAGAATGAGTTAGGCAATGTTCCCTCCACTACTATTTTTTTGAAGAGTTTAAGGAGGATTGGTGTTAGTTCTTTCCAAACTGATTGGTAGAATTCACCTGTGAAACTATCTGATCCTGGGCTCTTCTTAGTTGGGAGGTTTTTGATGACTAATTCAATCTTTTTACTTGTGATTGGTCTGTTGAGTTCATCAATTTCTTATTTCATCAATGTAGGCTGCTTGTGTGTTTCTAGAAGTTTCTCCATTTCATCTAAGATAATCATCTTGTTGGCATACAATTTTCAAAGTATCCTCTTATGATACTCTTTATTTCTGTGGGATCTGTGGTGATATCCTTTTCCCCATTTTTATTTTATGTATTTGCACCTTCTCTCTTTCTTTTTTGTTAGTCTAACTAAGAGTTTTTCAATTTAATTAATCTTCTCAAAGAACCAGCTTTTGGCTTTGCTAATTTTTTCTAGTGTTTTTTTTTTTTTTTTTAAATCATCAATTTTCTTTAGCTCTGCTCTACTCTGTTATTTCCTTCCTTCTTCTTCTTTTGGGGTTAGTTTGTTGTTTTTGTTTCTCATTCTTCCAGATGTGCTTTTAGAGCTTTGGTTTTAGTTCTTTCTTCTTTTTTAATATAGGCATTTGTGGCTATAAGTTTCCCTCTTACTACAGCTTTTGCTGCATCCCATAGTTTTGATACATTGTGCTCTCATTTTCATTCATTTCCAGGTAGTTACTGATTTCTTTTGCAATTTCCTCCTTGATGCATGGATTGTCTAGGAGTGTGTTGTTTAACTTCCATATCTTTGTGCCTAATCAGGTTCTCTTCCCCTTACTGGTTTCCTGCTTTATTCCATTCTGATCAGAAAAATTACTTTATTTAATTTCAATATTTCTGAATTGTTTGAGAGTTGTTCTGTGACCTATCATGTGGTCCTTCCTGGAAAATGATCCATGTGTGCTCAGGAAGAATGTATATCCTGCTGTTTTGGGTGTAATGTCTGTACATGTCTATTAGGTCTAGATCCTCTAACGTATTATTCAAAGTCGCTGTTTCTTTATTTACTCTCTGTCAAGAAGTTCTGTCTAATGGTGATAATGGTGTATTAAAATCCCCCACTATAATTGTAGCAGCATCTATTTCTCCCTTTAGTTTTTTCAATGTTGCCTCTTGTGTTTTGGGGCCCCTGGTTTGGTGCATAAATGTTTATGATTGTTCTTTCATCTTGATAGATTACTGCTTTTATTAATATATAGTGTCCTTCTTTGTCTCTTACAAGAGTTTTGCATTTAAAGTATATTTTGTCCGATATTAGTACAACTACTCCCGCCCTTTTTTGGCCATTGTTTTCATGTTAACTCATTTTCCAACCATTCACTTGCAACCTCCTTGCATCCCTGGGTCTAAGATGAGTTTCTTGTAGACAGCATATAGATGGGTCATACATCCTTATCCATTCTGCCAATCTGTGTCTCTTGATTTTAGAGTTTAATCCATTAACATTCAGTGTTATTACTCTCAAGGCATTACTTACATTAGCCTTATTTTCTTTAGGTTCATATATGCCGTATTGTGCTTTTAATTTTTTTTATCCTTTTAGTTATTCTTACTAATAATCTTCCTTTCTATACTCTCTTCCATCCCTCTCCCAACCATCTCTCTCTTGTTTTTTCCTTTCAACCTGCAGATCTCCTTTTAGTGTTTCCTCAAGAGCAGGTTTCTTATTGAGAAACTCTATTAATTTCTGTTTATCTGTGAGTATTTTGATCTCTCCCTCATTTTTGAATGCCAGCTTTACTGTATAGAGAATCCTTGGCTGGAAGTTTTTCCTTTTAGCACCTTAACTATGTCATACCACTGCTTTCTTGCCTCTGTGGTTTCAGGTGAGAAATCAGAACTTAATCTTATTGAGCTTCCCTTGTATTTGATGGCTCTTTTTTCTCTTGCTGCTTTCAGTATTCTCTCTGTTTTGAGCATTGGACAATTTGACAAGCATATATCTTGGAGTAGGCCTGTTAGGATTTATACTATTTAGGGTGTGCTGCATTTTCTGGACATGTACGTCCATCTCCCTCAGTAGGGTTGGGAAATTTCAGCCATTATTTCCTCCAACACTCCTTCTGTCCCCTTTCTCTTCTATTCTCCCTCTGGGATGCCTATAATGTGTATGTTTGCACATTTCGTGTTAACATTTAAATCCCTAAATCCCTGCTGAAGTTTTTCTAACTTTGTATTTATCTGTTCTACTATCTGTTTGATTTCAGATGTACTGTCTTCCACACTGTTAATTCTTTCCTCTGCCTGTTTAATTCTGCTGTAATGTGCTTCCAGTGTATTTTTGATTTCTTGGATTGTGTCATTCATCACCATCATATCCACTATCTTTTTATGTATGTTTACAATTTCTTCAGTATGCTTTCCCAGTGTCTTCTTAATATCCTTAATCTCTTCCTTGACTTCATAAATTTGATTCATGATATTTGTTTGGACATCTCTGATTAATTTTTCCATGTCCTGCTTCTCCTTCTGGTTTTTAGCTTGTTTGTTGGACTGGGCCATGTCTTCCTGTTTCTTAGTATGGCTTGTAATTTTTTGTTGGTGTCTCGGCATCTATTTATCTTGATGGATTTATTCAGTTGATTAGCTTTTCTACTCTAGAGTTTTATTTTGTTGTTGTTTTAGTGTGTGTGGTAATGTTCACTTTCACACTTCGTTCCTCTTATTCTATTTCCTTCTTGTTGTCTATGTTCCCTTGGAAAAAATTAGGACCAGAGAAAAGGAAACAGATAGGAGAAGAAAAAGAATAATAGTAATAATAATAGTAAAAGGAAGGAGAGGAACCATATAAGACCTAGGAAATTGAAAAATTAACATGAGTAAGAAGTACAGAGGAAAAAAATTAGAAAAGTGGAATAGGAACAATGAATCAAGAAACAGAATAGAGAAAAATATATAGAATGTATTGCAAGGTTGGAATCATGAGAAGAGTGGAAACAAAAAAAGAAAAGAGATAAAGAAAAAAAGAAGCAAAAAAGAAAGAAAATAGAGAAAAAAGGAGAGAGAAATAAAAACAAGAAAAATTGAAGACCAAACAAAAAGAAGTATAATGAAAGAACAACAGAAAACAGAATATATAAAGATGAAGGAGAGAAAAGAAATAACATAGGTAGAGAAAATGGTAACCAAAAGGGAAAAAAAGAAAAAACCCAATCAAACAGAGAAACAAAGCAAGGGGAAACACAACAAACTAGAAACAGGACAATAGTGACCCATTTAAAAGGAGGATAAAGAAGAAAAAAATGGTGAAAAAAAATAAACACAGGACTTTCAAATTTTATTAAATCCTGAATCTCTTCAGGATATTTGGTTTGTTCTTTTGGCTGGGCCATCGCTTCCTGTTTCTTAGTATGGCTTGTAATTTGTTGCTGATGTCTAAGCATCTGAATATGTTGGTGACTTTACTCTGATGGCTAATTTCTCTCTCTTGCCTATTTTTTTTCCCTCACAGCTCTTTTTTGATATTTGGTTTGAATTATTCTCAATACTTAAAATTGCCCAGCTTAAATTTTCAAAATTGGGCCAGGGACTCACTAGTGGGGCACAGATTTTCTCCCAGGGGTCAGATATAGAGTGCAAAAACAATGTTTTTCCATGCAATTTCCAGACCAGTCAGCTGATGGAGCCTGTTGGCGCACCTTTCCACGGAGGTATTTCAGTCTCAGATTTCCTGTGTTCCTGTGTTGAATCTCCAGATCAGAGATTCAAATTGGGCTCTGCTAGCCGAATTCACTGAAGAAAAGCACCCTGACCTCCCTCCCTTTTCCCTTGAACCAGCTGACAGGAAGATGTCTGTTTCCATCTCAGCTGGCTGCAGTGAGTCAGGGGTTTTACCCCAATTTAATATCTTGGGGTGGGGGAGGGGGAGGGGAGCCCTTTCTGGCCACCACAGGGCCTTGGTAACTCAAGTTTATCATTTTGGCTTCTTTGTCTATCTGTCTCTCAACCTTCTAGGAGTTGTATAGCACTGTCTTGGTCCAGTGACCCCCAAAGCAGGTCCTTTGGACAGCTTTTAGCTCTTTCTTTGTTGTTTTTCTGAGAGTATTCAGCTCTGCCTGTTAGTCCATCACCATTTTCTCACAGTCCCCCAAGTCTTTTTAATATCCTTTATTTCTTCCTTCACTTCATTAAATTATTCATGATATCTTTTTGGACATTCTTGATTAGTTGTTTCACATTCTACATCTCCTACTGATTTTTAGTTTGTTCAGTAGACAGGGCCATGTCTTCCTGTTTCTTAGTATGGCTTGTAATTTTTTGTTGGTTTCTAGGCATCTGTTTATCTTGATGGACTTATTTATATGGTTAGCTTCTCTCTCTACTTTAGGGTTTATTTTGTTTTGTGTTGTGTTAAGGGTCCTTTTTGACACTTCGCTCTACTTATTTTATACCCTTATAGTTGTCTATGTTCATCTGAAAGAATATTAAGAACATAGAAAAGGAAAGAAAGGAAATGAGAAAAAGAAAAGTTGGAAAAGGAAACTTTAAAAACCAGGAAGAAAAATATAAACAATAAGGGTGAAAAATCATAAAAAATAAAAAGGATTAAGAAAAAATATGGAATAAAAAAAAGAAAGAAACAGGAAAATATAGAGTAAAATGAAAGACCAGAAACATAAGAGAATGAGGACCATACGAAAGAAGGTGGAATGTAGGAAAAAGAAGAGGGAAAAATTAAAGAAAAGAAATAAACCAAGGAGAAAAGAGAGAAAAAAGGAGAAAAAAGCAACAACTACAAAGCAACAACAACAACAACAACAACAACAACAAAACAGAAAAAACAGGCTTCCCTAGCAACCATCACTAGCTTATCATCAGGCCACTAGCAACTGTCTCAGGCTGCCAGTGCTCACCAGTCAATCTCCTTGCAAGCCTGCCCTACCCAGGTAAGGTACCCTGGTGTAAAGAAAAAAATAAGGAATAAAAAAATAAAAATAACAAATCAAATAAGCTTTCTGATTTTTCTGGAAGAGGATTGCAGCCTGCCATTCCCTATTCTGCCATCTTCATCCTCTTATATAGGACTCCCTGTGTGTCTTCTTGAGTGAGTGTCCATTTATATCAGACCCAGAAAATGGGCGGGGACTCAACTTGAATCATGTCCACTGATGCAGTCAAATAAAAAAAGCCCGAAGACTTCCGGGAAGATGGCAGATTACTAAGACACGGGAATCTCTTCTCCAGAAAAATAGCTAAAGGACAGGCTGAAACAGCCCTGAAAAAGATTTTCTAGGGTTTAGGACAGCAGGTGAAGGCTGCACACCATCCAGAGGAGAGAGGGACAAAAGAGGGAAATTGCAACGACAGAACCGTGAGTTGGAACTCACAGAACCCTCCCCTACACTCTTTAGAATCTTGTGCTTCTGGGCTTGTGACTACAGACAAAGGGGGCTCCAGGGATCTACCATCCCAGGAAAGGGGAGAGAGAGGGACATAGCCTAAGGCTAACTCAGGTTCTGACCCGCAAATTTGGGCTGTGGAACCCCATGGACCCTTCCACATGGTGTTTTGCCCTGGGAGCCTACAAAGGACTGGAGAAATCGACCCTCGCAATCTCCCTCTCTTCTAGCCTGGACTAATTGTTGAGGACTCCACAGGAGAGGGGAGAGAAAGCCTGGGGCTGACTCGGCTTTTGACTTGCAGATTTGGTCTGCCCTGTCCTGAGAGCCCTTCCAGGCTGGGTGGGGCTATGCCATTGTTTGTCTTGGAGCCTGCAAGGGGCTAAAGATATACAAACCTCCCAATCTCCTCCTCTACTAAGAGGGACTGATTGTTGAGGACTCAGAGGGGAGTTGAAATATTTCCTAGCTGGGAAAAGGGAGGGGGCTGCCAGAGAAGACTGGAGAACTGTCTCAGAAAGTTTGAATTTACAAGGCTTAGCCTCCAGACAGTAAGCTCTATCACATTGATCTGGTCTGTGTAACAACAAATACACTCTGATGAGGCATTGAATTGCGAGCTGCCAAAGAGTGCCATCTCCTGGCAGACCAAGAAAGTGCACATAAGAAAATTAAAAATAAGTAGGAGAGTCTTTTCTTGGTCTCTAGAGTCTCCCTGCCCAAGGCACTAGGAAGTGACTCTACAACCAATTATTGGGTCCAGTGCCCAGTTCTGAGCAACCAGCAGGACAATCCTAACAATCCAGGTCGAGCCAAAAATCAAAGAGCTGTGGTAACTCACAACCTCCTGCCACTAAATCCCTATAAAAGAGAAATAAATTGAGCATCTGCATAAACTACATCTTAACCAGAAGTCTAAACACCAGCCAAAAATTATGAGCCATATTAAGAAAATAGAAGACATGGCCCAGGTAAAGGAGTACATGAAAGTCCCAGAAGAGATGCAGAATTTGAGAACTAACCAGTGAGATGAGCACAAATTTCCAAAATCAAATTAATGAGATGAAAGACAATATAAAGAGATAAGTGTCATCAAGAAGACATTGAGCAAACACAAAGAAGAATTTGATATCCTGAACAGAAAAATAACAGAGTTCATGGGAATGAAAGACACAATAGGTGAGGTAAAAAACACATTTGAGGCATACAACAGCAGACTCAAAATGCAAGAAGAAAAAATAAGTGATACTGAAGACAGAGCAGCTAAAATTGAAGAGAGAAAAGAACAGAGAGAGAAAATAATGAAAAAAATTGAGTAGGTGCTCAGAGAGTTGAATGACAACACAAAATGCAACAACATACATGTCATGGGAGTTCCAGAAGGAGAAGAGAAGGGAAAAGGGGCAGAAAGCATATTTGAGGAAATAATAGCTGAAAATTTCCCAACTCTCATGAAAGAAATGAACTTACATGTCCAAGAAAGCACACTGTACCCCAATCAGAATAAATCCAAATAGACCTATGCCAAGACACATACTACTCAGAATGTCACATGTCAAAGATAAAGAGAAAATTCTCAGAGCAGCAAGAGAGAAGCACCTGATCACATACAAGGAATGTCCAGTAAGACTTAGTGCAGATTTCTCTTCAGAAACAATGGAGGTGAGAAGACAGTGGTATGATACAATTAGGAAACCGAAAGAGAAAAACTGCCAGCTGAGAATTCTTTATCCAGCAAAACTGTCCTTCAATTATGAAGGTGAGTATAAAATATTCAGAAACAAACAGAAACTAAGAGAGTTTGCAAAAAAGAATCTACCTTTGCAGGAAATTTTAAAGAAAAAGACAGAAGAGAGAGGCTTGGAGGAGAGTATAGAAGAAAGAATAGCTGAATGGATAACCAAAAAAGTAAAAAGAGAGACAAAAACAAGATGACATATGAAAACCAAAGAATAAAATGGAGGAAGTAAATAGTGCATTTACAGTAATATCATTGAATGTGAATGGATTAAACTCCCCAATCAAAACATACAGGCTGATAGAGTGGATAAAAAAAACATGAGCCATCCATATGCTGCTTACAAGAAACTCACCTTAGACCCAGGGATACAAACCGGCTGAAAGTGAAAGGTTGGAAAAAGACACTCCATGCAAATAGTAACCAGAAAAGAGCAAGGGTAGTTATACTTATATCAGACAAAACAGACTTTAAATGCAAAAATTATAAGAGATGTAGAAGGTCATTATATATTAATAAAAGGAATGATCCACTAGGAAGATAAAATAGTCATAAATATCTATGAACCTAACCAAGGTGCCCCAAAATATATGAGACAACTCTGGCAAAACTGAAAGGAGAAATAGACATTTCTACAATAATCGTTGGAGACTTCAACACCCCACTCACATCATTAGAACAACTAGACAGAAGATCAACAAGGAAAAAGAGAACTTGAACAATATGATAAACAAGTTAGACCTAACAGACGTATACAGAACACTGCATCCAAACTCAGAGGGTTATACATTCTTCTCAAGTGCCCATGGATCTTTCCCCAGGATAGACCACATATTAGGTCACAATTCAGCTCTCAATAAATATAAAAAGATTGAAATTATACAAAGCACCTTCTCAGATCACAATGGAATGAAATTAGAAATCAATAATAGACAGGAAAAAAGTAAATTTACAGATGTGTGGAGACTGAAAAACACACTGCTAAATATTCAGTGGGTCAAAGAAGAAATTGCAAGTGAAATCAGTAAATATATTGAGACAAATGAAAACCAGAACACAACGTATCAAAACTTATGGGATACAGCAAAGGCAGTCTTGAGAGGGAAATTTATAGCCCTAAATGCCTATATTAAAAAGGAAGAAAGAGCTAAACACACAGATTTAACTGAACAACTAGAGAAACTAGAAAAAGAACAGCAAACCAATCCCAAAGCAAGCAGAAGGAAAGAAATAACAAAGATTAGAGCAGAAATAAATGAAAATGAGAACAGAAAAACAATAGAGAAAATCAACAAAACCAAAAGTTGGTTCTTTGAGAAGATCAATAAAATTGACAAAACCCTAGCTAGACTAACAAAGAAAAAAAAGAGAGAAGATGCAAATAAATGCAATAAAAAATGAAAGGGGAGAAATTACAAATGACCTCACAGAAATAAAATGAATCATAAGAGGATATTATGAGAAACTATATGCCAACAAACTAGACAACCTAGATGAAATGGACAAATTTCTAGAAACTCACAACCAACCTACACTGATGCTACAAGAAATACAAGAACTTAACAAACGAATCACAATTAATGAGATTGAATCCGTCATCAAGAATCTCCCAGCAAAGAAAAGTCCAGGACCAGATGGCTTCACAGGTGAATTCTACCAATCATTTCAAAAAGAATTAGCACCAATCCTGTTTAAAGTCTTCCAAAAAATTGAGGAGGAGGGAAAATTACCCAACACATTTTATGAAGCAAACATCACCCTAATACCAAAGCCAGTTAAAGATTCTACAAGAAAAGAAAATTACAGACCAATCTCTCTAATGAACATAGATGCAAAAATTCTCAACAAAATACTTGCAAATCGAAATCCAGTAGCATATCAAAAGACTTACACATCAAGACCAAGTGGGATTTATTCCTGGTATGCAAGCCTGGTTCAACATAAGAAAATCAATCAATGTAATACACCACATTAACAAACTGAAAGAAAAAAAACACATGATTATCTCAATAGATGCAGAAAAGGCATTTGACAAAATCCAGCATCCTTTTTTTGATAAAAACACTTCAAAAGATAGGAATAAAAGGAAAATTCCTCAATATGATAAAAGGCATGTATGAAAAACCCACAGCCAACATCATACTCAATGGGGAAAGGTTGAAAGCTTTCCATCTAAGATCAGGAGCAAGACAAGGATGCCCACTGTCACCATTGTTATTCAACATTGTACTAGAAGTTCTAGCTAGGGCAATTAGACAAGAAAAAAAAATTTAAAGGCATCCAAATAGGAAAAGAGGAAGTAAAACTCTCACTGTTTGCAGATGCCATGATCCTGTACTTAGAATATCCTGAAGTATCCACAACAAAGCTACTTGAACTAAATAAATGAGTTCAACAAATTGGCAGGATACAAGATCAACATGCAAAAATCAGTAATGTTTTTGTACACTAGTACTGAACAACCTGAGGAGGAAATCATGGGGAAAATTCCATTTTCAACAGCAACAAAAAGACTCAAATACCTAGGAGTTAATTTAACCAATGAAGTACAGGACCTATATGCAGAAAACTACAAAACAATGCTAAAAGAAATTTAAAAAGACGTAAAGAAATGGAAAGACATTCCATGTTCATGGATTGGAAGAATAAATATCATGAAGATGTCAATGTTGCCCAAACTGATTTATAGATTCAATGCAATACCAATCAAAATCCCAACAGCTTACTTACAGAATTAGAGAAGGCAATTACCAAATACATCTGGAAGGGTACGTGCACCCAAATAGCCAAAAGCATTTTAAAAAAGAAGAGCAACATGGGAGGAATTTCACTGCCTGACCTTGAAACCTATTACAAAGCTACAGTGGTCAAAACAGCATGGTACTGGCATAAAGATAGACACATCAAACAGTGGAATAGAATTGAGAACCCAGAAATATACCCTCACCTATACAGTCAACTGGTTTTTGACAAACCTCCCAAGCCCATGCTAATGGGAAAAAACAGTCTCTTCAACAAATGGTGTTGGGAGAATTGGATATCTATAACCAAAAGAATGAAAGAGGACCTCTATCTCACCCCCTATACAAGAATCAACTCAAAATGGATCAAAGATCTAAATATAAAAGCCAGCACCATAAAACTACTAGAAGAAAATGTAGGGAAACATCTTCAAGACCTTGTAGTAGGTGGTGGTTTCTTGGACCTTACACCCAAATCACGTGCAACAAAAGAAAAAATAGATAAATGGGACCTTCTCAAAATTAAACACTTTTGCACCTCACAGGACTTTGTCAGAAGGTTGAAAAGGCAGCCAACTCAATGGGAAAAAATATTTGGAAATCACATATCTGATAAGGGTTTAATATCCAGGATATATAAAGAGATGTTACAACTCAACAATAAAAAGACAAATGACCCAATTAAAAAATGGGTGAAAGACTTGAATAGACATTTCTCCAAAGAAGAAATACAAATGGCAAAAAAACACATGAAGAAATGCTCAACATCACTCATGATTAGGGAAATGCAAATCAAAGCTACAATGAGATATCATTTCACACCTATCGGAATGGCCACTATTAAAAAGACAGAGAACTACAAGTGTTGGAGAGGATGTGGAAAGATAGGAACACTTCTTCACTATCGGTGGGAATGCAGAATGGTACAGCCACTATGGAGGACTGTTTGACAGTTCCTAAAGAAGTTTAATGTAAACTTGCCATGTGACCCAGCAATACCACTACTGGGTATATACCCAGAAGAAATGAGAACAGTGACACGGACAGATATCTGCACACCGATGTTCATAGCAACATTATTCATCATTGACAAAAGTTGGAAACAACCCAGGTGTCCATCTTCAGACGAACGGATAAACAAACTGTGGTCTATTCACACGATGGAATATTATGCAGGTGTAAGAAGAAATGAAGTAGTAAAGCATATGACAACATGGATGTATCTGGAGGACATTATGTTGAGTGAAGCAAGCCAGACACAAAAGGGCAAATACTATATGAATGTGTTACTATGAACCAAATATATTGTGTAACATATGGTTTGATTTTTAAAAAATTATATTTATCCAGTAAAAAAAAAAAAAAAAAAAAAGCCTTAATAATCTTAACAGGTAATCCAATCAAAGAAACCTCAGCTGAATTTAATGCAATCAAAGGGTATCACACCCAGAGGAATAGATCCGTTTATAAACATAATCTTTCTTTTTTTAAGATTCATAAAATAATCTCAAACTGCCACAAATGGTAAAGAAGTTATGGCAGTTTATCAAAGCTAAGGGTCAACAATAGCAGGTATAAGGAGATATGGGATTTTTCTTTTTGGAGTAATGAAAGTGTTCTAAAATTGACTGAGGTGATGATAACACAACTCTAGTGATGAATATGAGAGCCACAGAGTGTACACTTTGGATGGATTTTTCAAGGCATTGGTCACCACAGTGACCCTTGTGGTGGATGATGGACTGTGGTTAATAGTACAAATATGAGAACGTTCTCTCATGAACTATAACAAGTGTCCACTAATACATGGTGTTAATAATAGCATGGTTTATAGGGAAAATACATCAAATGTAAGCTATGGGCTATAGTTAGTGGTAATATTTCTATGATGTTCTTTCATAAGGTGTAACAAATATTCCACAACATTGTAAGGTGTTGGTGGTAGGGTAACGTAGATGAATCCTGTATGTTACGCATGATTGTTTTGTAAACTCACAACTTCTCTATTAAAAAATTACAATGAGATACCACTTCGCACCTACTAAAATACCTATTATTAAAAATCTGGAAATAATACTTTTTGGTGAGGATGTGGAGAAATAGGAACCCTTATTCATTGCTGGTGGCATTGTAAAATACTACAGCTACTGTGGAAATCCGTTTGGCAGTTCCACAGAAAGTTGAAAATATAATTGCCATATTATCTGGAAATCCCACTTCTTGGTATATACCCAAAAGAATTGAAAGCAGGGACTTGATCAGATATCTGTACACCAATGTTCATAGCAGCATTATCTGCAATAGACAATAGGAGAAGCAACCCAAGTATCCATCAACAGATGAATGGCTAAACAAAATTTGGTATATCCACACAATGGGTTATTATTCTGCTGTAAAAAAGAATGAAGTTCTGATATATGTTGCAACATGAACCTTGGAGACACCATGTTGAGTGAAGTAAGCCAGACTCAAAAAGACAAACATTGTATGATCTTGCTGATATGAAATACCTAGAGGAAATAAATTTCATTGAGATAGTAGATTATACGTTGTCAGGGGATGGGGGTGGGGTGGGAAGAGTGAGTTATTGCTTAACAGGTACATAGTTTCTGTTTGAGGTGATGAAAAAATTGGGGTAATGGATATTGGTTATAGTAGCAAAATATTGTGAATGTAAATACTCCTGAACTGTACATTTGAAATTGGTTAAAATGGGAAATTTTGAGTTGTAATTTTGTAACTGCAATAAGAAGTTAAAAAAAATAAAAACTTAATGTTAATTCTGAAAAAGAAAAGTATCTTTAAGCTGACCATATCACTTTTTCTATAACATGCCACCTATCAATGCAATACCCAATGAAATTATCATGGAATATACCAAATTTATTAGCATACATAAAAATAGGACACCTTTATCTTCAAGTAAGCATTTGCAATTTTAAAGCCCAAAGAGTAAACTCTGAATAGGAGCCAATATTTTTAATAAAATAGTTTTTTTTTGGAGAGTGTAATGTGTGTCTTGCAAAATTAGCAAAGCAGTTCCAAGTTGATCGATTGTGGAGATAAAGAGATGATTAATCAGTAACTGGAAATGGCTGTGAACCCATTTTCGTGTGAACAATCGATTTACTATGCCATGTGAAAAACGTAGCCATCATAACTGTAATTGATCATTCTGATCAGAGGGATATCTAATACAGGGTATATTTTAGAGTTTAGAATGGAATCAAATGGCTCCCCATACCTCATTTCTATTTCAAAAGTGCTGTAAATTACTATTTCTTCAATATCAAAGTAATTATCTGTGCACCAGCCAAATAAATGAACATTTTACTTTGAAAAAATTGCAGTACAGATGGCTGGTAGTCACTTTTTTATTATTCTATATGAATGTAAACTGACATGTAGAATTGATTTTTACCAGTTTGCTGAAAATAAAATTCCAAAATGTTGGCATCCTCTCATAATTCTAAAAATATTGCAATATAGTCATTTGAAAAATTCAGACATGAAATTAGTTTCCATGAGAGGTTTTAGATAGTTTTGCATAAGAATGGACATGTTTTGTTGCTAAAATTCTCAAATATAAGATAGATGTGTTTCCTGAAAACAAATCTTTTCTACTGTCTCAATGAAAAAAAAATTTTTTTAACATCAAGGAGTTCTTTTGCTGTCAGGTAAAAGTTTGTAAATGGGTTTTATTTTTTAAGAGTGGTGTTGTATTAAACAATTTCAACATGTGCTGTAATTCATTTTAGAATTTCCTAAAAATGTGGAATTGCATAAAATTAATTAGTTGATTAGGAAGTGTTGAATTGCAACTGCACACAGAATGGCAACAAGTGCAAATCCTATCACAAGGATTAGAACAAAGGTATCATTGCTCATCTCCATCCTTGGTTTTTCGTCTTTCTCTGCACTAGGATTGTCTCCTCGCTTTCCACCACCACTTTTGCCAGGCCCTGACTGTTGTTTATGAGTTGAGAAAAGTGTGCTGGGGCTATATGGCCCCCAGATCTCTTGTATTCCAGCAGAATTCTGATACTGGCGTCCAGCGCAGACCTTGAAACGATAATGTGAATTTGTGAGGAAGTTGGAAAAGGAGAATGAAGTGTTCGGTCCCTTGTAAATCTAAAGGAAATGGAGTCGAAAGAAAAATTATTTTATCAAATCAAATATTGTATGGTTTTTGACAATAGAAAAACTATGATTTATCAATTAGTTTATCTCATGACTATGTTCACAATTTTTTTTTTTAACTCTTAGAAAACCTCTAATGTCCTGAGGAACTGGTACTGTTGAGGTAATTTTGTTCAATGTAAGAAATAACAAAGATTTATTATGGTTAAACTTTAGTTGCATTAGGTTTAGAATTGAGTAGTTTATCGTAGGCAGTGTAACTGAGAGGTACTAAGTCATTAAATAGTAATAAATTAATTAAATGAATAAGCTAATTGTTTCAAAATAAGTATTATATATATAAAACTTTAGGGACCAGATGGGACTTTTGGATGAAATTTATTAACTTTAAATATCCTAAAAGAATATCTTATTCCTTGATAAGAGCTCAATCCCTAGCGGGATATAAAACTGTATATTTCTTAAAACTAAATTTGCAAGAATTTACCAGGTCAGTTCCTTTTTCACTGATGAGTTGAAGATTGTAAACAATTGGATCTCCTTTTATTGGCTCCAAAGACTCCCACTTGACCTCACAAAATTTGCTATTCAGCTGATGTAATTTAGGTGCTAGAAAAAGAGAATTTCAGTTTAGAGTGTTCCATTTTTCCTAGATGATCTTGAATACATTGAAGCCTCACATACAATTCCATGATTATTAAAAGGCAACCCTTATATGCTTAATCTAATAAATATATAATTCTTATTTTAAAGTGTTTTGTTTTACCATCAGGCATCTTAATTACTGTAATAAAAATCTTCAAGAAATTAAAACTATCAATTGATAATGCATGTTCTTATACTCCAATAAGGTCTTACTTTTTCAGTATTACAATTTTTATAACTTTTGCATAATCCCTAATTGTATACTTTCTTGCATTGCATTTATATGGTGCTTCATATATTTGGAAGAATTTTCACATATATTAGTACTGTTATTTTAGGATCATAGCAACTGTATGATGTAAGTAGGGCAGGCTTTTTATTTTATGTTATTAATCTCTCTAGATTTCAGGAAAATGGGGCTTATATATGTAGGACATTAGTCAGGAAGAAAGCAGGGAATTATTGTGGTCTAAGTCATGTTCAGTTATGTTAAGTTCTTGTTAGCTTTGCACTGAAGACAAACTATTCCATAATAGTGGCTGGATTCATGTGTGGATGGATTGGAAAAGCTAAATCTCACAACTTGGAAGTAAAAATCCTCAAAGCCCAGGCTCTAATGCCTGTGAATTCAACTCAGCAGTTTATTTAATTGTTCAAATAAGAGTAAATTCAGAGTTTTAGAAATTAAAACTACTAAGTTATAATCTTATTTTTCAACATTTAGTCAGTATAATCATAATTATAATAATAGATAAGTTTTGTGATTTATTTTCTCTTTAGAAAATAAAAAACATAGCAAAGTATAGATATTATGAGAGAGTAGAAGGAAATTGGAATAGGAATCAGGGGCCTACAATTCTAATCTGCCACTGACTCATGGTGTACTTTACCTTTCTTACCATTTTTGAGGATTTACCTTCTTCCTCTTAAAAATGGTAGTGGTGGTGGTGTGGTTGGATGGATAAGATGATCTTTAAAGTCTTTTTAAAATGTTGTATTCTCAGAGTTTCATTAAATATTATATTGCCCCTTGAAATGTTGTATTCTCAGAGTTTCATTAAATATTATTACATAATTAAGTATTATATTGTTGAGTATTTAAAATAAACCTTACTGCTGAGTTTCATATTGGAACTCAAATTAATGCAATCTCAGTGTCATGGCTTATAATACTTACCTTTAAGTGTGGATGGTGGGGTTTTGGTTGTAGTGAAAGTATAGATGCTGGAAACTTTTCCTTCACCAGCTTCATTACATGCCTGGATTTTAAATTTGTATTGAGTATATTCACTCAATCTTTGCACTTTGTGAGTCTGACAAGGACCATGGTAAATGATAAAAAACCTGAGGATGGGAGTGGAGGTGGGAGATGCAATATTATTAATCAACATTCATCAGGTACAAGTAACTCTTTATATAGCTGATTTAAAATGGGTTTTAAAATCTTGCCCTTGATATTGATGACTATGCTTATGAGCCTTTGCTTTGCTCTTGAAATTGAAACTTGGCCTAGTGTTGTGGGGTGCCTAAGAGTTGCCTCCCAAGAGCATCTTTGTTGGTCAAATGTGGCCTCTCTCTAAGCCAAACTCAGCATATAAATGCATTGCCTCCCCCCCAGCATGGGACATAACTCCCAGGGATAAGCCTCCCTGGCATCAAGGGATTACTATCAAACACCAACCAGCAATGCAACTGAAAAAAGACCTTGAATAAAAGGGGAAAAGGTAAAGACAAATGAGTTTATATGGCTAAGAGACTTCAAAGTGAGTCTGGAGGTCATCCCAGAGGTAACACTTATGCACATCTCAGCAGGATATCAGACTGCCAAAGTGGATACTGCCCCAAATAATGGGGCTCCTGAGGGCTCTAGAGACACCTGAGTCCTATGGTTAGGGCAGACTACTCCAGAGTTTGGTGCCTTGCCAGTGAGCCCTACTTTGGAGTTTGTGCTCCTGAGAGTGACAGAGTTGGACTCAATTATGGCTTCCCTACACATGGCTCATCTGTCCCTTCTATTTAAACCTGTACTTGGTGCTGGAGTTTGTAGGTGTATGTCCAAGAGATATGAGTCTTTGGGTTGTCCATGTGCCAGCTGGGCCCGGTACTTCAGCAGAGTTGCAACACTTACTCTTCAGTTCATTAGACTCACCCAGGACAACTAACAAGTTGGTGAGGATTCACAACCATCATACCAATGAAACGAGAGAGCTGACAACTGCAAGCAAGAGTGTCCCATCCATCGGCTATATGGGATTCAAAGCCCTCTTTCACTTAGAGGTGGGATGGACATCACCATCCCAGAATCCTCAGGATTGGGGAATGAACTATGGACTAAAGTGGACTTACTGGTATTCTACTATAGACATATTGTGATTCTACAACATTGATGTGGAGGTAGTGACCACAGGAGGCTCTGGGGGCAGGGAGAAGGAAAAACAATTGTAATACAGGGGCTTTTCCGGGACTTGGGAATCATCCTGAATGACATTGCAATGACAGATATAGGCCATTTTATATTGTCACATAACATGCAGAACTGTGTGGGAAAGAGTGTAGACTACAATGTGAACTCTGGTCCATCTCAGTGGCAAGGCCCCAGGATGTGTTTATCAGTTGTGATGAATATGCCACACTAATGAAGGATATTTATGTGGGAGGGTGTGGGAGGTGTGGGGGGTAGGGCATATGGGAATCCCTATATTTTTGTGTAACATTTATGTAATCTAAGTATCTTTTAAAAAATAAAAAAAATATATAAAAAAGAAACTAAGGGAAAAAAAAAAGAAATAATGACAGAGAATTTCCCAAACTTAGGAAAAACATGACTATGTATATCCAAGCAGCTCAGAGAATACCAAATATGATAAACATGAAGAGAGCTACATCCCTTCATATTGATTACACAATTGAATTAAAAAAACAAGGAGAAAGTTCTGAAAGCTGCAAGAGAAAAACAACGTGTTACATGTAAGGGGGTTCCAATTAGATGGAGCCCCAATTTCTCATCAGAAAACATGGAGGCAAGAACACAATGGGTTGAAATACTTAAAATGCTGAAAGAAAATGACTGCCAGAGAAGAATTTTATATCCAGTGATAATCTCTTTCAAAAATGAGGGGGAGATTAAGAAATTCTTTGTTAAAAAAAAAAGTAGAAGGAGTTCAACACTGCTAGACATGTACTACAAACAATGTTAAAGGGAGTTCTTCAGACTCAAAGGAAGAGACACTAGAGAATGGTTTGAAGCAGTATAAAGAAATAAGGACCTGTGGTAAAGGTAACCTATAGGATAATTATAAATGTCAGTAGAATTGTATTATATTGTTTGGTATATGAATCCACTTCTTACTTCCTAAGGTAATAAAATGCAAAAGGACAAATTATAATGATAAATCTATCTTATTGAGCATGCAATGCACAAAGATAAAGTGGTAACAAGTACAAAAAATGGTGGGGTACAAATAGGTATAGGAAAAGCATATATGCATCTTATGGAAATTAAGATGTTACAAAAAAAATACAATTGTAATATTTTTAGGATGTTAAATTTTTTAAAGGGGGATGTTTTTATTATACGTGTATAAAATAATGGTATAATTATTAAAAACAGAGATAAAATTTTCAAATAAACAATCTCAATAAGGCCTAAAGAAACTTAAAGCCCAAAAGAAAAAAAATCGGATTGTAAAAATACCATAGTGGCAAGGTGCTGGCTTTCATAATTCTTTGGTAACTTCTATTTACTTGTATTTAATGTGAATTATATAAAGGTAGGCATGTTTTGGAAAAGGCAAAATTAGAGAGCTAAATTATTAGCAGGAATTTCAGAAAGTATATCCAACATGATAATGGGCTGATTTCACATCTATTAGTTCATTGTAGCCACTTTGGATTATAGGATTAAGATATTACATTTTAAACCATTTTTATTATAATACATATTAAATAGTGAAAATAATTTACCTGCCAGATCGATCTCCCATTAACAAGTTGTAGTTTATAAGATTAGAAAGTAACCCTTTGTTTGAAGAGTTACCCCATTTCAGTTTGAGGCTCTGGTGTCCAAAGACCACACAGTCAAGATGTGGGGGCTCAGGTGGTAATGGCTTGGTTTTGGTTCTTATTGATTGGCTAAAAGGGCTTAGTCCATAGTGATTGATAGCTTGAATTCTGACCCTAGCAATGAGAAGACAAAATTAAAATATATTAATTTATATTTAGAAGAGAAAATATTTTTCTACTTAAAAGCTAAACCCCTGGTAACCCTATGTAGGATATTGAACATCATTCTATACTAATTATTAGAGACAAATTTTCAAACCAAAAACTTTGCATTTTCATGATCACCACTGATAATTCTTTAAGAGGGAGAGAAACTGGCTCTTATTAATGACAAATTTCTCTAAAGCAGTAGAACCCTCATTCAAAGGAAATCTTGAATGAAAAAAGAAAATATACAAACATAGATCTTTTCAAAATTCCAAAAAAAAATTCCCAAAACCTTTCCATTTACCCCAAGAAAGGTAAAAAGAACTTGCTTGTATGTGGTATCAGGCTGTAGATTTTTCAGAAGACACTCTGTTACTCTATTAACAGTCAGAATTTTTTTGTCTCCATATTCAATATTATATCCAGTAACTGGAGATCCATGGCATTCTGGTTCCTCCCATTGAACAGCAATGCAAGATGATGCTAATTTGGCAGGAACTTTGTTTTCAACTTCACGTAACATTGGTACTACTGCTGGTACAGTCGGTGGTGTGGTCACCATGCCAATTCCTCCAAACATTCCAACTCCAACTATATTTACAGCCTGAAAAAGTATACTTTGTTAGAGAATCATTATTACTTTGTTTTTGTTAATAAACCATTTTATTATATAAAAATAAAATAAATTTTCATAAGCTCAAATGCCAACAATATGGTTCTAAGTTGCTGAAATAATGCTGATACCTTTAGGTTGCAAATTTAGGAAGGTGAAGAGTGTAAATATAGGAAGGTAATTGAAGACTACCAATGTAGACACCTCAGAAAAATATGTCTAAACCAAACTCATCACCTACTCCTCCAAACTTCCTTCTTTTCCTTCATCTTGAAGTTTCTCTCTCTCTGTTGGTGGTATTCAGTTTACCAAGCCAGAAGTTCACATCCATTCACCAAGTTTCATTGATTTTATAAAAAACCTTTTTATTTTGAGATTATAGATTCATGTGAAGTTGTAAAAATAATAGAGATATCTCATGTACCCTTTACCCAGTTTTCACCAATGGTAACATCTTTCATAACTACAGTACAATATTTCAACCAAGACATTGACATTGTTAAGTTCCTTGGACATTATTCACATTCCACCAGTTTTACAAGCACTCATATTTGTGTGTGTTTCATTTTATTCAGTTTTATTATGATTTTATCTTTGTATGATCACCACAATTAAGATACAGAAGTTTCATCACAAAAATTCCTTGTGCTACCATTTATAGGCACAACATTCACTTTCCTTCCTGCTCTTTCTAACCCTTGTCATCCACTGATCTGTTCTTTATCTCTATAATTTTGTCATTTCAAAAATGTTATATAAATAGAATCCCACAGTAGGTTTTTTTCCCAGTTAGCATAATTCCTTTGAATTTCACTGAAGTTGTTTTATCAATAATTCTTTTCTTTTCATTGCTGAATAGTATGCTATGTGTGGTAGCTTGGAGCTATGTACCCCAGAAAATCTGTTCTTAAATTTAATCCATTCCTGTGGGTGTGAATCCATTATAAACAGTGCCTTTTGATGAGGTTAGTTCATTTATAGTGTGGCCCAACTGAATCAGGTTGGTTCTTAATCCTATTACTGAAGGCCTTATAGAGAAGGCCACAGAGAGAGAGAAAGCAAGAAGGAGCAACTAGAAGTTGAACATCAACTGATCCCAGAAGAGAAGGGAGAAGCCAGGAGAGGCCACCATGTGTCTTGCCGTGTGACAGGAAAGACAAGGACCGAGGATAGCTAGCAGCCAGCCCCAGAATGCCACAGTAGTCTAGGAGAATGGATTGTGTTGATAATGCCTTGGTTTTTGACTACTCCTAGCCTCAAAACGGTAAGCCAATAAATTTCCATTGTTTAAGCCAACCCATTGCATGGCATTTGATTTAGCAGCCAGGAAATGAAAACACCATAGTATGAATGTATAACACTAACCATTTACATGTTGAAGTACATCTGAGCTGTTTGTTTTTTGGCTATTACAAATAAAGTTCTTATGAACATTCATGTATAGGTTTTTGTGTGAACATAAATTTTCATTTCTTTGGGATAAATGTCCAAGAGTGCAATTGCTGGGTCATATAGTAAGTGCAAGTTTAGTTTTGTAAGAAGCTGCTGTAATCTTTTCTAGAGTGGCTGTAATTCCTACCAGCAATGTATGAGTGATACGTTTTTTTTCCCACATCCTAGCCAACATTTGATATTATCACTATTTCTTACTTTAGGCTTTCTGATAAGTGTGGCATGGTATCTTATTGTGCAATTCCTTAGAGGACAATGATGTTGAACATCTTTTCATGCACATATTTTTTTACCATTTAATGAATTGTCTGCTCATGTATTTTTCCCATTTCTAACTGAGTTTGAATTTTTAACTATTGAGTTTTGGGAGTTCTTTAGATATTCTAGGTATTAATTCTTTGTCAGGTGTTTTGTAAATATTCTTTCCCAGTCTTTAGCTTGTTTTTTCATCCTCTTCACAGGGCTTTTTTCTGTACAAAAGTTTTTCTGTTTTAGGAGGTCAAATTTATCAATTTTTCCTTTTTGTGCCAAGTCTAAAGCTCGTTGCCTTGCCCTAATCCTGAAGATTTTATCCTATGAATTTCTCTAAGAGTTTTATAGATTTATGTTTTAGTTTTCAGTTTTCTATGTTCCATTTTGTGTTAACTTTTGTATGAGGGGTGAGGTTTTGGTTGAGGTTAATTTTTTTTGCCTAGCACAATTTGTTGAAAAGGCTATCCTTCCTCCATTTGAACCTTGTCAAAAATCAGTTAGACATATTTGTGTGGGTCTATTTCTGGGTTTTCTATACTATTCAGTCTGCCAATATCACATTGTCTTGATTACTGTAGCTATATAGGAAGCCTTAATTAACACTAAGTAGAATGATTTGTCACTTATTTTTCTCTTTGAAAATTAATGTATCTATTCTAGGTTCTGTGACTTTTCATGTAAATTTTAGAATGAGGTTCTATGTATCCACAAAAAATACCTTGCTGGGATTTTGATAGGAAATGCATTGAGCTTGTAGATCAATTTGAGGATAATTGACATTTTTTTTTTTTAGGATTTATTTATTTCTCCCTCCTCCTCGTTTTTGCACTCACTGTCTGCTCTCTGTGTGTTCTTCTGTGTCTGTTTGTCTTCTCTTTAGGTGGCACGAGGAACCGATCCTGGAAACTTCCAGAGTGGAGAGAGGTCCTCAATCTCTTGTGCCACCTCAGTTCCCCAGTCTGCTGTGTCTCTTATTGTCTCTCTTCTGTGTCTCTTCTTGTTGCATCATCTTGCTGCACCAGCTCTCTGCACAGGCTAGCACTCTTGTGTGGGCCAGCCCTCCTGTGCAGGCCAGCACTCCGCATGGGCTACCACTCAATATGGGCCAGCTCTCCACTCGAGCCAACTTGCTTTTGACCAGGAGGACCCGGGAATCGAATCCTGGACCTCTTATATGGTAGACGGGAGCCCAATCACTTGAGCCACATCGGCTTCCCCATTTGACATCTTTATGACGTTGAATCTTCAAATACATGATCATGGTAGATCTTTTGATTAATTTTGATCAGAATTTTGTAAATTTTCAGCATATATATTACTATATATATATATATAGAGAGAGAGAGTATATTTTGATTTTCTTTGGAGCAATTGTAAATGGTATTGTTTTAAATTTATTTCCATATGTTCATTGTTAGTGTATAAATGCTATTGATTTTTGTGTGTTGATATTGTGTCCTGTGACTAAACTCACTTATTAGCTCTAGGGTTTTAAAATTTTTTCTTAGGATGTTCTATGCAAACAACTATGTCATCTGCAAATAGGGACAGTTTTAGTTCTTCCTTTCTAATTTGAATGCCTTTAATTTCCTTTACTTGCCTTGTTGCAGCAGCTAGAACTTCCAGTACTATGGTGAATAAAAGTGGTGAGAACAGGCATTGTAGCTTTGTTTCTGATCTTAAGGGGAAAGCATTAAGCCTTTCACCATTAAGTATGATATTGGGTGTAGGTTTTTTGTAGATGCTGTGTAGCTGTTTGGCAATTTGATGTAATTATGAATTCCAAAAATATAATTAGATCATGCTTGTAAACTGATCTGTTAATCTGGGCATGATTAAGTTATGATTAGGGCGTTAACTGGGCCATGTCAGTAGGGTGTTGAGCCCCACCCCTTGGTGGGTGGTGGAATCTAATATAAAAGGCAAGGCAAAGGACAGAGGGAGCATTTTTTTAAAGATTTATTTTTTATTTATTTATCCCCCCCTTGCCGCTTGTGCTCGCTGTGTCCATTTGCTTTGCGTTTTTTCTGTGTCTGCTTGTCTCCGTCTGTTGCGTCATCTTGCTGTGCCAGCTCACTGCGCCAACGTGGGCCAGCTTGCCTTCATCAGGAGGCCCCGGGAATCGAATCTGAGGCCTCCTATATGGTAAATGGGAGCTAAACCAATTGAGCCACAGCCACTTCCTAGGAGCAGTTTTTGAAAAGCAGTTTTGATGTTGGAGTTTTGATGTTGGAGAGAAGGCCGCAGGAGAAGAGAAGTGAGTCGTTTGCCTGATAGTCTACAGCTGAGCTTGTGGAGGAACCAAAGAAGCTAAGCCCGGAGAGAAACGCAGCCCCTGGAAGAGAGGAACCCAAGAAGCCTGAACCCTGGCAAACGCCAGCAGCTGTCTTGCCCCAACACGTGACAATGGACTTTGGTGAGAGAAGAAACTTAACACTTTATGGCCTGGTATCTGTGGACTTCTACCCCAAATAAATACCCTTTATAAAGACCAACCCATTTTTGGTATTTCACATTAGCACCCCTTTGGCTGACTAATACATGCTGTTAATCAGGTGGAGGAAGTCCCCCTCTATTCCTAACTCTCTGAATTTTTTTTTTTAACCATGAAGGGGTGTTAGAGTGTGTCAAAAGTGTTTTCTGTATCAATCAATATGAGCATATGATTTTTTTCTTCTGCATGATATTATGCTGGATTACGTAGATTGATTTCTAATTATGAACCAGCCTTGTATACTTGGGATAAATTCCACTTGGCATGGTGTATAATTCCTTTCAGCATTGGTGGACTTGATTTGCTGATAATTTTTGAGGTTTTTTTGCATCTAAATTAATGAGTTACTGGTTTGCAGTTTTCTATTTTTTTTTGTACTGACTGTCTGGTTTTGGTTTCATGGTAATACTGGTCTCATAAAATGAATTGGGAGCTCCCTCCTCTTCTATTTTCCAGATGAGATTGTGTAAAATTGATATTAATTTTTCTTTAAATGATTTGCATACCTCTCGAGTGAAACCATGTGAGCCTGGAGATTTCTTCTTCAGGAGGTTTTTATTTATGAATTCAATTTCTTTGTTAGTATAAGACTATTTAGATTATTTATTTCATCTTGGTTGAGTTTTCATAGTTTGTGGTTTTTGAAGAATTGGTTCATTTTTTCTATATTTTTGAATTTATGAGAGTAAAGTTATACATAGTATTCCCATATTATTCTTTAATGACTGCAGAATCTGCAGTGATATCCCATATTTTGTTCCTGATATTGGTAATTTGTGTGCACTATTTTATCTTTCTCTGTCTTGTAAACAGTTTATTAATGTTACTGATTTTTTCAAAGAACCACCTTTGTTTCATTGATTTTTTTCTATTGTTTTTCTGTTTTTAATTTCACTGATTTCTGCTCATATCTTCATTATTTCCTTCCTTCTTTTCTTTGGGTTTATTTCACTCTTCTACCTACTGCTTGAGGTAGAACTTAGATTTAATCTGTGACCTTTTTTCTTCTGTAAGTAAGCATTTAGTGCTATAAATTTCCCTCTCAACACTGCTTTAGGTGCATCTCACATATATTGGTATGTTATATTTTCACTTTCATTCAGTTCTATAAGTTTAAAAAATTTTTTTGTTGAGATTTTTCTCTTTGATCAAGCGATCATTTAGCAGTATATTGTTTAATTTTTATCTGTTTAGAGATATTCCTGTTGTCTTTCTGTTATTGATTTATAGTTTGATTACATCAAGGTCAGAGAACATACTTTGTATCATTTAAACTCTTTTACATTTGTTGAGAATTTATGCTCCAAGATATGGCCTATTTGTGAGTGTGCTATGGGCAATTGAAAATAATGTGTAATTAATTGTTGTTGGGTGGAGTGTTCTATATATGTGAATTAGATTCTGTTGGTTGATTGTGTTGTTCAGTCCTTCTATATCCTTGCTCACTTCCCAACTATAAGTGTGGATTTTTCTATTTCTTTTGGCTCTCATCAGTTTTTTCTATTTTTTTAAAAAGTGGTTTTATTGAGATATATTCATATGCCATACAATCCATCCAAAGTTTACAGTTGATGGCTTTTAGTATAATCATATTACCACAAAATTTTTTAGAACAATTTCCTTACTCCAAAAAGAAAAACTTAAAAAAAAAGTCTTAGTTTGAGGTTTTTCAAACTGCGCAGGTAGTATGAATTGGAATTTAGGCTGCAAACCCATGTTGGAACCATGATGTGGTTATGACTTTCTGGGGAGATTGTCCTTTCTCCAGCCAGCAATTTTCCTCATAGTCCACTGAGGGTGAGGATGGTTCTACTTTTGATTTGCCCTTCACTGAGAGTTTGGGATTCCAGAATAATGGGGGGGGTGTGTCTCCTACTACATTTCCCAGCTTCGTTGTCTCCTGTCTTGTGTCCCTTGAGGGTATGAAAACTAAGACTCAAATTCACTGGTTTTTTGAATATTTTTAAGATGAAAGCTGGCTTCAACATCTCACATATCTTTAGTTCTCACTTTCTTTAGTTGTTGGCCTCTGGTGGCCTTTTTACTTTCTTCCCAGATTGTTTGTGTATTTAAAAAGATGGTTTAAAAATATCTTATCCAGAACTGAAGTTGTCTCAGAATGTAACATGATAGTGATCTTGTAGGGTTGAAGTCAAGGTAGATAGCCAGCCATAAGTTAAAAAAAAAACCACATTTCCCTGCCAACAGGCATGTGGATGAAGAGTGCTTTAAGAAATGTTGTTCTCTACTATCTGCATCAGAGCTGCTAAGGCTGCTTATTTAAAGTACAGGATTCTAAATGTCAGGCAGACCTATAGAATCATAGTTTTCTGGGAGATAGAACCCAAGAATCTTCACTTTTAACAAGTTACCTTGATGATTTTGATGCCATCTCATGTATGAAAATCACTGCACTAAGCCTTCAATAAAGATGGAATAATTTTCATTTGACCTCAATGAGATATTGTGAAGATTAACTAATTTAAGTTCCTAAAGTTTAAGGAATGTTAACAAATACTGTTGAAGAGGGGGCACCAGCAAAAAAGTCATTAATCTACACTGGAAACCTATTAAAGCCCTTGAATGGCTTTGATTAAAGGAATTAGTCTATAAACAACAATGTAGCAGGAACTCTGTATGCAACAATGCATTCCCCAGTGGTCTAATCAGTTTTTACTTCATGTATTTGTGTACTCTTTTAGGATCCTTGTGTCTTGGTAATTATGTAATGTCTGTTTTTGTCTCTAGTAATTTTCTTTGCTTTGAAGTCTACATTATCTTATGTTAATGTAGTTTCTCCTCCTTTTTTGGTTTTATTATTGTTTGCATGGTGTATCTTTTTCTACCTTTTTATTTACAACCTTCCAATGTTATTGTACTTGAAGTGAGTTTCTTGCAGACAGAATATTGTTCTACAATGTTTTTTAAAAAAATCTATTCTGCTATCTCAATCTTTTAACTGATATATTTAGAGCATTTTCATGTAAGGTAACTATTGATATGCTAGAGTTTATGTCTGCCATTTTGTTTTTTGTTTTCTGTTTTTATCTTCTTTTTCTCATTATTCTTCTTATTTTCTCTTAACTTCCTGTGGGATACTTCAATATATTTTAGAATTCCAATTTGATTTATTTATAGTATTTTTAAGTATGTTATTTTGTATAGTTTTCTTAGGTGATTGCTCTAGTTATTACAATGTCATCTGTAATTTATCATAGTCTATTGGTATTGCTGTTTTACCACTTTGAGTGAAATCTAGAACCCTTACTTTGGTTTAGATACTTTTACTCACTTTAAAAATGACTTTTAGTTTGGTGGTTCCTCAGGAAGCTAAATATAGAACTGCCATATGATCTAGCAATTCCTTTTCTAAGAATATATCCAGAAGAACTGACACAAACAGATATCTGCACACCGATGTTCTTAGCAGCGTTATTCACAATTACCAAAAGATGGAAAAAACCCAAGTGTCCATCAACCAATGAATGGATAAACAAATGTATATACATATGATGGAATACTATGTTGCAGTAGGAAGAAATGAAATTGGGACACATATGATAACATGGATGAATCTTGAAGACATTATGCTAAGTGAAGTAAGCCAGACACAAAAGGACAAATATTGCATGGTCTCATTAATATGAACTAAATATGAAGAATAAGTGCATGGAATTAAAACCCGAGTATAGGCTATTAGTAGATAAGAGGAGGGCTGAGAAGGACTACTGATGCTTAATGTATGTAGAAGTTTTAATTAACTTAACTGTAAAAATGTGGAAATGGATAGAGTTGATGGTAACACATTATAGTGAGTAGCAGCTGGTTCATAAATGAGATTGTGGCTGAAAAGGGTAGTCTAGGGAAGTAAATGTCAATTGAAAGAAAGCTAGAGAATAATCTAGGGACTGAATAACACAGTGAACCCAGAGGCGGATGAAAATTGTGGTTGATGGTACAGATGCAAGAGTGTCCTTCTGTGAGCTAAAGGAGATGTATGTCACTATTGTAGGGTGGTGGGAATGTGGAGAAGCATGGGAAAATACAGTTGGTGTGAACTATGGACTGTTGTTAACAGTAATACTGTAATATTCTTGCATCAATGCCAAAGATGTACTGTATTGATAATGGGGGCGTATAGAAAAAGTGTGCCAAATGTATGCTATGGACCATGGTTGGTGGTAATAGTCTGATATTATCTCATAACCTGTAACAAACATTCCATCACAGAGTGGTGTGTTGGTGAAGGGGTGTTGTATGGGAATTCTATACATGGGCATGATTGTTTTGTAAGTTTACAACCTCTGTACATTCTGAATATTATATTATGAGACCCTTGATCTTATTTAATATTTAGTAGGCAGTACTCCTTTTGAGGTGTGGTGCAAAGGTTGGATGGGGTAGAAGTTCAGCTCCCATATAGGTCCAATTGATTCCTTCCCAGCAAAACATGGGCAACTATTCATATAGGCCCTGCTAATACCATGGAGTGGGAAGCAGAGGGCTGAATTGTACCACTTTACTCCTGCACTGTGGGATAGAAGCTCAGTTCTCTTATGGGCCTTGATGACACCAGGGAAGGGGAGTGGAGGAAGTGGAGTGCCATCTATCTTCACTTCTTACCACCTAGATCTGCCTCATTGATACCCAGTGGGGATGGAGGCTGAGCTCTCCATTACATCCTGCTGGTACCAGGTAGGGGGGGAGGAAGTTGAAAGACTAACCCTTATTCACATCTGCCTCATTCAGTTTCAGTGCTGACAGGTGAATCAGCTCCTTATTGGTCCTCATTGACACAGAGGTAGGAGGAATGTGAAGTGCTGACTAGCCCAACTTACACCACTTTGTTCAGTCATGTTGCTGCTGGGTCAGGGTAGAGGTTCAGCTTGCTGCTCAACCCCACTGACAATACTTTGGCTGGGGAATCAGAGAACTATCTTTTTTCTTGAGTTGGGGTATGGAAGATCAGTGGCCTAGATGGTCTGGCCAACACTACCCTGGCAGGGGAATTAAAACACTGCTGCCTTCTTGAGCTGATAAGGTGTGGGATATCAGCTCCCCTCTTGGTTGTGCCAACACCAGACACCAGGGGAATTGGGACTGTTCACCACCTGCTTCTGCCAGGTAGGGAATGGAAGATTAGCTCCAAGTTCAGTCCTGCTGACACCACTGGGTAGGGAAATTGGAGCATGCTGCCTGTTTCCACAGAAGTGGGTCAATGATCAGCTCCCCACTCTTCTTGTTGAAACCTCAGGTGGGCAGAGTTGCATGTGATTTTTCCATTGGTGTTTGAGTGGAGTACAATGGGTAATACCAAAAAGTTTTTTGTTGTTGGGCCACCTTTTTCTCAGTCATTTTTCTGGGAGGATCAGGCTTTACTTGGAATTTATTTTGTCTGTCCCTGTTGACAGTTCTGAGTTAGAGGCTTCTCCAGCACCCTTTCTAGGATTTATGGGAAGTGATAAGGAAACCCAGGGCACTCACCATCCTGTCATTTCTCAAGTCCTGAGGTCACTAAGTACTCTGCCTTCTTTCCACTGTTCAGAGTCTTCTTATGTTGTTTGTTGTGTTTTCTAGTTGTAAGACGGAGGATGTGGGAGGAATGGGGCTATTCCATCTTGGTTGGAACCCATTCCATTGATTCTTATTTCCCTAATATCATTTAAACCCTATAATGTATCAGCATCCTCACTGCAACAGCATCAATGTTCATAACACCATCAGCCCTAACCTTTGGACTATTGCAGTAGCCTGCTAACTAATAAATATATTTTGTGAGAACATTTCCTCAACATAACAAATAGGGACACACAAATATCCAATTTAAAAAAAAAAAAAACAGCTTCCAGTTATGGAAGGCAATCTGGGAGATGCAGCTTGCATGCCCTAGTATTAGGGCTCCTAGGATATTTTGATGGCTTAAACTTTATAGGGACAACATATCAGAATATTTTAAGATTGCACTGTCTCCAAAAGTCAAAAGTATTATAATTCTAGTATTTCAGAAGAGGAAGAGACCACTCCCAGCTACGTTTGTCAGGGAAGGACTCATGCAAGAGCTGGATTTTAAGGGACAAGATAGGAATTTGATAGGCAGTGAACATAGTATGAACAAATATATAAGGCATATTTGGTGGGACTGAGGTGGAGTAGACTTATTTAGTTGCAATAAAAAGATTTAGCAATTTTTCCTAAATGATAAAACTTATCACTTTGAGTGCTTGTTAAATATACAGATTGTGACTCAGAAATTTTGATTCAGTAGTTCTGAATCAAATCAGTTCAGGAGTTCAGAAATCAGTGTTTTTAACAATTATTTCAGGTGATTCTTAGGTTCAGGGAAATTTTTCAACACAGAATTGTAAGGAAAATAATGGCAGAGTAAGTAGGAATGGAAAGTAGATGCCAGATAATTATTAAATACCAGGTGAAAGAGCTCACATTGTTGTCACTGAATATGAAGAGTAATTAAGATTTTGGCAGTCTGTGACTCTCCTCTGGCCTCTACACTGGAAATTCTGCCAGTATTATGAATGTGGATGGCATAGGTTAATAACTATTTTCTTTTTTACATGGGAGTAACAGTCAGATTTACCTGAACTCTGCAAACATACATAGTTGCAGGAGCAAGACCTTTAACTTCATAGCTCAGACAAGGGCCACTGTAAATCAAGTGCATTGATTCTTCAATTTGCCCCCACTCTAGTCGATAATAAGTGATTTCAGCACCATTGCATACAGGAATCTGAAAGATGCAACAGACACAGAAATTCAGTTGTTTTTAAGCAGTCACTATATTAGATACTGTGGAGAGTTACAATATGATCCTTTCACCATCAAAGCTTAATCTATGGAATGGCATGAGATATAGACAAGTTTAGAAATAATTAAACATAAGGCAAAATAATATAACATTAAAATGCACAAATAAAATTAATAAAAAGGATTGGCTAATCCCACATATTTTATGAATACTTACTTTTAAGTAATTAAAATATTTTCTAATAGGTTACCAAAAAGAGAAAATTTAGATATATTAATGTCATTTAATATTAATATTAGTTAATGGGATAAAACTCAAATTCAAGTACTTTCTTAGCCTTTATACAGTGATGTAATCAAGACCTATCAGTCATTATTATCAAACAAATGTTTTCACGACAATAATAACACTCTGCTACAGTTTGGTAAAAAAGGGAAGAAAAATTCAATGACACCTAGGTGGCTTAATAACCAGGCCAATTCTTATTTTTTGAGCTTGATTATTTTAAATGGGAAGATTTTTCATGTGGATATAAAAAATGTTCTTTTTAAAGCTTCAATACCTTATAGTCACACTTCATATGTGTCTAACTGTAGTTACATGCAAAAAAACACTACCAGAGATTTTCCAATGAAGCTTTTAAAAAGTACTAAATCCTATATATTGATTTGTTTTTGTTTTCTTTTGCTTTAGTTTAAAAATTTTAATAAGTTACCTAATGGTAGTCTATTTGGTTTTCCAAATTTATTATTCTACTTAATTATAGAAACTGACAAGCAGAATTGCCATTGCCTGGACCTTACTAATACCACTAATATAAAGTCCTAGGTGTGTTCCAGAAACCATGGTCCAAGATTTGTGGTACCTTAATTCTAAACTCTGACTTGTTAGAAAGTTACAGACTTTCCAAAATTTTTTCTAAACTAATTACTGTGTTTTTATATCGTGAAAATTAATAAAGATAAATTGATAACATACTCCCCAACTAACAACAACACAGGTTGGATCCTTGCTGAATAACACAGGTGTACCACATTGAGAAGGAGGGCCTGGGACTGGTGCAGTTTCACACTTCATTGAACGAGATCCAAACTACAAACAAACAAACAAACAATCAAATAAACAAATACACAAGTGATTTTGCAAGCACGGCCACTCCCCACCTTGACAGGAATTAGACGCATATATTCATCCGAAGTGAAATGAACTACAAATAGGTCAATTTAACTCATTTGGGGAATGTAACTTTCCCAGCCTTATTTACTGCTTCCAACCAGAAACTGTGGATTCTTCAGGAATTAATTTACTCACTGTGCAGCTCATTTCGGAGCCAGAGTGGTCTTGTGTGTCTTCTTGGTTACCTTTTGCCTTTTTGACATGTAGAAGTGGTTCAGAGTTTCCAATAGTAGGAGGATGGTCTATTAAAATATACAAAATCAACTTAAGTTTTGAAAATAGTTTTACAGGTATTTCTTTAAAATACAAATAATTTAAGAAGACTATATTAAAACACTTAATAAAGTAACAGAAAACTCAAATTATATTAATTTGTGTCAGCTTTTTAATTTAATTTCCAGAAACTTTCAAAATTTTTTGTTTCAATTACCAAGTAAGAAACAATTTGCTAAGCAAATATTTAATTTTATAGTAAAAGAAAACAATTTTGCTCAGATTTAGTAACATTTAGTATATAAAAATCAGAAGATACATAAGAGAAAATTTAGGAGCAGTCATTCAAATCACACAAGAGTCTCACCGCATTGGAGGTTGGTTTCTTTGGACCTCGCTTTACCATTCAAGGGTGGAGGATGGCAAAATGAAGGAGAAAGAGTAGCTGTTTGAATGGTCAATATATCTGAAGGCTAAGAGAAATACAAAATTCATAATGACTATGAATTCAAGTTCAGTTTTGAATAATATTTAGTAATATGATACAGTTCATTTCAATCCTCAATTAAAAAAAATTTTTCCATCTCTTTCCTCACCTGGCTTTGACCTATTGGTGAAGTGCAAAAGACTCTCAGTTTATATGTAGTACCAGGTTGCAGGTGATCATATAGAAATTCCCTTGTGGTGCCATTATAGATTATGTTCCAGAAATTCACTGAAGGGATAAAAGCAAATTTATTTATAGGTAGCTTATATTATATATTTTTGGGGTTCTCATGATATCTCATGTGTATATTAAAAACAGCCATTTTGGAAATAAATTTGCTCCAATTATATACTTAAAATAGTTTCATAATTGTATTTCCAGTAGAATTAACCATAAAACCATAAAACCTCAATAAGTAAACATAATTAATTACCAAAATTGATAAAATCCAAATAAGTTCTGGGGTTTAGTTAATAATATTGTACCAATGTCAATTTCTTGGTTTTGATAATTACATAAGATTTTAATATTAGAGGAAGCTGATAAGAAGAGTATCTATGGAAACTCTTTTTTTTCAACTTTTATGTACTATTTTTTCAACTTCTATGTGAGTCTAAAATTATTTCAAAGGGAGTAGATGCAGCTCAAGTGGTTGAGTGCCTGCTTCTCATGTACGAGGCTCTGGCCTCAATACCTGGTACCTCCTAAAAACAAACAAACAAACGAAAAAACCAACTCTCATTGGGGAGTGGATATAACTCAGTGGTTGAGCGCCTGCTTCCCATGTATGAGGTCCTGGGTTCATTCCAAGGTACCTCTTTAACAAATTATTTCAAAATGAAAACTTAAAAAATCAGGATGACTTACCATCTGAATTTTCAATAACTTCTAAGCTGTAACTTGAAATGTATGTCCCACCACTATCTTTGGGTGGTTCTGAAAAGAGAAATACTATTAACACTATTCTTGAATAAATGTACAGTCTTTCACTGGAATGTTATCTCATTAATTAACAACAATTTTTCATGGAGGGGAAAATTACAAGTATGAAACTGAAATATTAATAAATATTATAAAAAACTCAAAGTTACATGCTTAGAATATTGGATATGAAGCATTTAAGTAATACTTTAAAGTTCTTTGGAAGAAACTGAAATGCAAAGTATATTACTAGTTTCCTGGCAAAATAATATGTATAAATAAAATTTCTTGTCAAACTGACATTTATCATTGATGTGGTTTTCTAATTATGGCTTCTATATTAGATATATTAGATATTAGATATCTTAATTGAAATAACCATAATTATCAAAGATCCATATAAAGTTCTACAATTTGTACCTGTGTGAATTAATGTCATAGCTATAGAGAACTCAAAAGATAATTAGAAAAAACAATATGGTTTATGACTAAAATCACTTATATGGTAGAATATTTCATAAAAATGATTGAGACTATTTTATAAAGTTGAGAGCAATCAGAGCAAGCAATACTCAATAATTAATATTAAGGCAGAGAGCATAAATTTTAAATACAAAAACATTACTTACCCCATCCAATTTTTACTCTGTGTGCATGGATCTTTCCCTTTATATATGGTTTTCCAGGGGATCCAGGCTTATCTGGACAGGTGGTATATTTTACTTCTCCACTGGGGTTACTTCTCCCTTCCATATTGTAGGCAAAGATCTATTTGGGTAAAAAAGAATCTTGGTTGACCACTGAAATAAATGCCTAATTTGAAAATGCATAGTTTGCAAATAATATTATAAAATAAATTACTTGATTGAGCATTTCTGAGAACTAAATGTAAAATCAGGTTTGATTTCAAACAAAAAGGCATTCATTTTTTAAAAATCTCCAATTAAGAATATAATTTTAGATTAAAAATTACAAAGGTACAAATTTATAAATTGTAGACACATACCCTAAACTTGTATGTAGTACTTCTCTGAAGGTTTCTTATAGTGCATGAGAGATCTTCTCCATTATATTTAGGTTTAAAACCCAATCCCTGGAATGAAAGAGAATGAACTTAGGAATCAGGCAGGCCTGGATTCAAATTCAAGCTTCAAAATTCTCACAATACATACAAACATTTGCAAAATGATATATAAATATATATGCATTGGAATGTATATGTAAAATCATATGGATTGTTTAATAAGATATCCGGTTAATGAATAAGCCAAATGAAACAGTGAAAAAAAAAAATTCAAGCTTCAACTTATTTTTCAGCTGGGTGGTCCTGAACAGGTCCTCCAATCTCTCTGAACCTCAGTTTCTCTGCATAAAAATGGAGATAATTTCTACGTTGAAAACAATTTTTACAATTTTCATGATGTAATGAGATACTGTATGCAATAGCACTTTCATGTTACTTGAAACATACAGACGCTTCTCAATGTTAGTTACTTTTTAAAATTGACTAACCTATTCAATAAAGACTTGAAATTTTAGCATAGAATGAAATAGTTGCCCACCCACATCAGAAATCCAGGGAGATGAGGAAAGGGCTTGGCCTGATAGATGTATGGTGAGATCCTAAAGAAAAGTGTTACCACCCAAGGATTTCTGAGATAGGCCAAAAATTGAAGAACTAATAAACTTCTCTGATTCTCTATGCTGTTGTTATGGCCGAGGCTACTTCTAGCTAATTTGCAGGAACTTTGGTACCTTCAGGTCTCCCTACGCAACTTTGCCTAACCCTGGCTTTGAATTGGTCCCAACCCAAACACAGAAACTCAGGAATTATGCACTTTGAAGGGAAAGCAAATTAAACAAATTTTTAAAAAATTAAGTGTAAAATGCATATAAAATATAGCTAAAACTGAGGTTGAAGATTAAAGCACTTGAAAACTTACGGATCCTGCTTCCTCCATTTCTAGTACATAAGTAAGACTGTCATTTGGGTTTGTGTTAGTTGGGGCACACCATTCTAGTGACAAATTGCAGATTCCTGCTTCTTTTAGCATAGGAGGTGATGGTGTTGGAGGTATAGATCCTGATGTATGGAAAACTACTATTTCACTGAAATCACTGAAAAATTAAGATGGAAAAATTAGTTTCAGTTTCTTACTGAAATTGAGACTTTAAAATATTCCATATAATTCAATGTACCTCAAGCCAAAGTTATTTTTGGCAGCTAATCTGAATGAATATTTTGTAGAAGCACTCAGTTTAAGTATCTTGTGCTGTTTCATGGTACCCATATAGCAACTTTTGAAGTCTTCACCTTTGCCCTTAATAATATACACAAAATATTAGAATGTTATAATATGCTAAAAATAATGAAAAAATTCATCATAATATATTGGTAATCATCTACAGTTAAGTGCTTTTTAAAAATAAAACTGTTTACCTCATCCCATTCTAAAAGGAAGCTATTGATTTTGGAACCATTATCATTGGAACCCTAAAATTACAAGAAAGATCAAATTAGATAAGTTGTTTTTACACAATGTAAAAAAATATAAATACAGATATACTATAATTACAATTAAAATGAAATAAACTACTGTAAAATTAATTATCTTTTAATTTGTTTTTGAAGCTCATCCAGATTTTAAAGTTAAAATGTATTTTTACAGTATATAAGCCATGACTAGATTCTGTTTTATTATTTTCAATTTTATGCAGTGAAGAAAATTAGTGCTTACATAAATTGAGAGGTAAATTTATAGATAACTACAATTATAGATAATTGAATTTAGGTTGTGGAAATTGACACATCAACTTTTATTATTAAAATTCTGATAGACATTTCTCATTTTACTTAAGATGCTTGACACTGATATAAAGATGAGGCATACATAATTTCATATTTAAAATTTAAGACCAAGTAGAAAAAGTGTTTTTAAATCAAGAAGGCATGTTGAGATGCTTTGGTAGCAAAATCCTTACTTTCCACTGTAAATTCAGGCTGCTCTTGGATCGATTAATCAATTTGGGTGCAAGTGGAGTGTCCGGTTTGCAACCTGGGGTTGTGAAGCTAACCACTTCAGATACGGTTTTGTGTGCTGGGCCTCTTGTAGTTGTAATTCTAAAAATATAATAAAAATTGTTGTAAGCCTTCAAATATTTACCCTAAAATATGTATTAAATTGCAAACTTGAGTTTTCTGACACATTCTCAGGAGTTAATTATGTAAAATTTTCTAATAGGATGAAGCTCAGTTCCTGCAGATAATGGCTCCCAAGGTACCCTGTCATCTGTTATAAACGAAAGAAAGTGCACTAATGCTGGATTTGGGAGAGGGTGTTTTGAAGCTTGAGGGAAAAGCCACTTTGCTGGCAAGGTTGACTGCAGGAATCATAAGTAGTGAACTGATACAGACTGGGAAGTCTGGCTGGCCACAGGTTGGCGGTAGGCTGTGTAGGATGGAGTTCTTACCTTACAAAATAGGCCATGGATGGTTGTAGATCAGGTAGGGTAAATGTAACTCCATCACCACTGTGAAGATAACTTCTGTTTATAATGGACCTTTCACATACTTAAAAGCTAAATAAGCAGTCCTAACCTTATATATTCCACTGATTAATAAATAAGCACAATTCTCCTTGATGTTTAGATAACTTTAACTCATTTTATATGCATGCAAAAAAGTGATATTAATGATAAAAATTAATTTGCATGCCAAGTTAATATAACTTTAAGAAATTAAATTTTGTCATTTTATTACTGCATACCCTTTATACTGCAATTATAATTTTGTCTTTAACTTATTTTAAATAATGTTGCTATGAAAATCCTTAAAGACACCAGTCATTCAATTTATTCATTCAATCACACAGAACAATCTTTCTGGGTAAGTACCTCTCTGCTATAGTGAACAGAATGGCTGTGCTCCCACACCCAGGTCTTTCTGGGAAGACTGTCATAAGTACCTAGTTGTACTCTACCACCTCAAGGAACCCCTTCAGGCCCTAGATCCTGAAACTTCCTCAAAGAGGAGCTAAAAGATTGATAATTCTAAGTGAAGGGTACTATTTCTAAGCGAAGGCCACTCAAATTTGTAGGATGATCAGAGGTATAAGTGAGTATATTTTTATTAAAAAACAACATTTTAAAAATAATGTATATAAAACAAGAAAAAATCATGTAAATTCATGCAAATCTTAATTTTATAAACAGCTTTTCACCACATTTTATATCTTCCCATTCCCTTACCCAATATAGAAGATTGTGTATTGTAATTCTTAAATTTTAAATTTTTAAAAAAGAAATAAAACTTCCAAGTCTAAGCTTGTTTAAGGGGAAATCTGTAAACTGAAGAGAATGGACCAGTTAATTTTAAGGTCTCCTTGACTCTAACATACTTATGATACAATGAATTTTGTGGACTGACTTGGCAACATGCCACCATATGTAACACTATTTCTGTGAAAAATGCATTCAAAGCTTTGGAAAATAATGAAAAAAAACCTTTAGAACTCGCCTAGGTTTACATTGGGGACTATATGTTTAGATAGTATATTCAATTTGAATTATGAGAAATGAGAAATGGTAAAAAACCAAAGGGGCTTACGTATACACATTTTTATAGTTTCCATTTTTACCACTGTTAGATATTGCCAATTCAAATGTTACAGGAGATTTTGTATGATCACATTTTTCAGAACAATGCAGATCCCACGAAATAATAGCAGATCTTGTTTGAATATCAGAAACCTAGAATAAATAACAAAAACTCAAGTAGGATACTTAAAATTTACAATCAGTAATTTATTATATAATCTTTACCTAAGTCTTATTTGATGCTAAGTATATTGCTCTCCTCATAATAAATATTTAAATACTATGATTAAACAATGAGCCACTACTCTTATCTTTAGCATATGCAATACTGGATCTTTTTTTTTTTTTTTAAGGATTTATTTATTTATTTATTTACTTATATCCATTTTTAGCCCCCTCCCCCCCCGTTTTTGCTGTTTCTGTGTCCATTCACTGGGCAACTCTCTGTGTCCGTTTCCTGCTCTCTCTTCTCATCCTTCTCCTCATGTTTTCACTGGGATTCGATCCTCAGAATCTCTGATGTGGGAGAGAGGCGTCCTACTGCTTGTGCCACCTTAGTTCCTGGTTTTATGGTGCATCTTGTCTTGGCTCTCCCTTATGTCACTCTCCTGTTACGTCATCATCTTGCTGCGTAGCTCGTGGGGCCTGATGGCTCACCTGCAGACGGGGCCTGATGGCACACCTGTGGACAGGGCCTGATGCCTTATCCGTGCACAGGGCCTGACGGCTCACCTGTTCACGGGGTCTGGTGGTGCACCCACTCACGCGGCCTGGTGGCGCACCCGCTCACGGGGCCTAGTGGCCCTTGTGCCTTCTATATTTTCTTTTTTTAATTTTTACCGGGAGGTCCTGGGGATCAAACCCAGGTCCCTCCATATGGTAGATGGATGCCTAACCACCCGAGCCACATCTGTCCCCCTGCTATATCTCTTAAGGTTGACCAAAAGATACTCAAAGTTACAGTCATTTCCCATACAGGATGGTCATATAATAAATCAGGTTTAGTTTATCACCAGCATTCTAAAAACCAGACCTAGGGAGAAAAACTAGGTCTGGGGACACATGCATGGTTTCTAATATAGTGAATGTTTAGTCTACCCTGATTATCACAAAATCAGGTCAGCAAGAATATTAACAAAATACCGGATCTTTATGTATTGAATTGCTAAGGGAGATTGTGAAAGTTTACCAGCTAAAGTCTTCAAATTAAATTTGTACTAGTGAAAAATGTCAGTGAGTTCGAATGTTTTTGACAAAGTAAATTGAAATGATTTTTTAAATATTCACTTTAGTTTTACTTACTACAGGTTTCTCAATGCTGAAACAGCATGACTTTCCATGTTCTGTTTTGCATTCTAAAAGTAAAAAAGCATCCCAAAACAAAATATTACTTTGGAAAAAAGCAAGAAAAGAATTAGATTTCTATTATATAATTACAAACATATCAGCACTGAGAGATTTGCTAAACACCTAATAGCAATTTATAGTAAAAGATTTAAAAGACGAGAACAGTCTAAAGTGTCTATTATTACACAAACTGATAAAAGATTAATGGAAACCTGTAATTTAAATAAAATCATGTGAACTGGTTCTGATCATAGAGTAATCTGCAATGTTTCACTGTAAAAGATTAAAAAAATGATAGGATCAAACTAAAGAGTATTATAAAGTATGTTCTTCACACAGTCTGTAATATAAATATTAAATATTCTCCAAATACTTTGTAAGTTGTGTGAGAAGTAAATAAAATTACATACACCTTAGTTATATAGACTAAACTAAAATGTGATCAGAATGATATTCCTATGATTAAGGAGTAGCAGCCTTATGTTTCTATCCCCATGCCAATAAATCTTTGATTCTTTTATTTTTACCACCTGACCCTATTTGTTGTATTCTACAGCTCTACTCTGGTAAATGGTGACAGACAACTAGAAAAAAATTATGTGGTATGCACATAAGATAATTGACAAATTTTGTATGGGTACAGTAATTTTTCCATGACTTAAGAAGGCAGGTTGATTGCGGTTTCACTAAGAATTTAGCAGTAGGGATACAAAGAAGACAAGGGGAAGCAGAAAATGGCACCTAAATATTAATGAACATTAAGATCTTTATTCTCTGGCAACAAAGTGAAACTGCTGATCTTACCTCTTTCTGCTGCATTTGATGATGGGCTCTTGCTTTGTTGCCCAGCTGGTTTCTGCTTGATGTCTCCACCTCCCATAGTGCTCCTTTTGTTTCCATGACTAGTCTCAACATGAGCACTGGCAGTATTGGAAGTGCTGGCAGCTTTGGAGGTACTGGGAGCACCAATAGGACTAGGATCACTATCAATGGCAGAAGTGTTGGGAGCATTATCAGAGATGGACATGTTGGAAGCACTGTAAGAAATGGTAGGGCTTGGAATACTGTGAATAGTTGATGATCTGGGAGTACTGTCAGAGGTGGAAATGTTGGGAGCATAATCAGTGCTAGAAAGGCTCAGAACACTATCTGTGGTAGAAGGGCTCACAGTAGTGTCTGAAGGGGAAATGATGGGAGCATGGTCAGAGGAAGAATTATTGGGAGCATTGCCAGTGATGTGATCTCTTGGAGAGTTGTCAACAGTGTAAGTACTAGGAGTATTGTCAGCAGTGTAAATGTTCAGAGCATTGTCCACAGTATAGGTGCTTGGAGCATCGTCCACAGTGTAAGTGCTCAAAGTATTGCCCATAGTGTAGGTGTTCAAAGTATTGTCAACAAAGTAGGTGCTTGGAACACTGTCCACAGTGTAGGTGCTCAGAGCATTGTCCACAGTGTAGGTGCTTGCAGTGTTGGCCACAGCATAAGCACTTGAAATATTGTCAACAGTGTAAGTGCTTGGAGTACCAGAAATACTGGAAAAATCATTAGCTTTGTTCACAAGCAAAGAGGTGTTGTTAACCATATAGCTATTCTTGTGTCCATCAGCTTGGCGTTCTCTCATTTTTTTCTTCATATGTTCTCCCATTTTAGCAGTCCTTTCATTGGGTTGGTTATAATTTGTTCTTTCATGGGAATAGATTTCTAAAAGAGACAATGGAATACTGTTTAATAATTGTAATAATTATATATCACAGTCTTTTTTTATCTAACCAAGAAAAGAGCACTGATAAGCCATGCTTTTCTCTTTAGAATTTTTCCTACCTTGCTCTAATACAGCGATTAGGTGTGTGTGTTTGTTTGTAATATAATTATATGTGCAGAAAAAAACATAAATAATAGTGTTTTCCTAGATAGCAACTTCATTTCCAAATGTAAAAGTCCTAAGATGATTGTCATTGTTGACCCTCCAGTGTCTTTTATATGTCCACTGTATGTTATTCATAATCAAAACATATTTTTATGATATTCTAATCTGATTTTGTAGACCCATTCAGTAAAAATAAGTATCTTAAAGCATATGCTATAGCAAAATACAAAGTATTTATAGAAATTTCTGTTCATGAACACTTTGACCAAGACACAAATCGGTAATTATTGCCATCCTAACATACTGGATGAAATGCAGTCATTAATCAAAATATTACTTAACCTTTTTTCATTTTAATAATTATCCAAAGCTGAAAATTGTAAGAAACTAAAAATATTTCCTATTAAAAATTTATACTACCATGATGCTCTTGGTATATAAATGTTGGTGGTGGTGGCAGCAGTGGTGGCAGTGGTGGCAGCTGCTGTGGCGGCAGCTGCTGTGGCAAAGTCTTTTGGAGGTAAGGTAGTGGAAATTCTCCTTGAGCTAGGGGATACATGAGTTGAGGTGCTTGTGGATACATAGGAGAATTTGGTGGCATGAAGTGTGATACTTGTTGCATAGGAGGACCCATAGATGTATGATAGTCAATTGTCTGAGGTACAATAATAATTTTGCGAATTCCATTTTCTTCCACAACCTAAGACAGAAGACAGAATCATAAAAGCATATTAGAATCTATGAAGTCAGCATTTTTTTCTACTAAGGTTTGGATTCATCATCATCTGCTCTTCAATTAGAAAACCTAAAGCATCAAAAACCAATAATCAGGGAAGCGGCTGTGGCTCAATCAGTGGGGCTCCCGTTTACCATATGGGAGGCCCCGGGTTCGGTTCCCGGGGCCTCCTGGTGAAGGCAAGCCCGCCCGCACGGCGTGGTTAGCTGACCCAGTGAGCACAAGCAGCAAGGGGGGGGATAAATGAATAAATAAATAAAATCTTAAAAAAAAAACCAAAAAACAAAAAACCAATAATCAAAGGCAAACTTTGATGTCAAGCATGGGCAGGATAATTCTTCCTATTTTTGCATGTATAGTATATTAAATATAATTTTGGCAATACGTAATGTATTGGCATGGTTCAAAATCATAAAGTATAAAAAAGTAACAATGAGAAGTTTCTCTCCTAATTCTCATCTGTTCCGTGCTCCTCAAATAGATAACTACTGTTCTTAGTTTTTTATGAATCATTCCAGAAATACTTTATGCATATACAAGCAAATAAAACATACAGATTATTATTTTTTTTCCGATTTTAAATAAAAAATATTATTATGAGCCATTGTGTACTATGTGTTTTGCACTTAGTGATATATCTTGAAGATCATTCCATATCAGTACATAGAGCTTCCTGATATTTTTGTACATCTGTATAATGGAGTATTATGCAGTTGCTTATTGACAGGCAGGTGGGTTGTTTCCAACTGCATTAGTTTCCTAGGGCTGCTGTAACAAAGACAGACAGACTGAGTGGCTTAAAACAAAAGAAATGTATAACCTCATAGTTCCAGAGGTTAGAAGTCTGAAATCTTCTATCTGAATATGTTGAGAGTACCATATTCCCTCTGAAGCCTCTAGGAGAGGATCTTTCCTTGCCTCTTCCAGCTTCTGGCAGTCATCGGCATTCCTTGGCTTGTGGCAGTATAATTTCAATCTCTGACTCCCTTTTCACATTGCATTTTTCACTCTGTACCTATGTCTGTGTCTCTGTGTCCAAATTTCCCTCTTCTTATGAGAACACCAGTCATATTGGATTAGGGCTCACCTTAATACAGTATGACCTCATATTAACTAAATACATCTGCAAAGACCTTATTTCAAAATAAGGTCACATACATAAGTACTGGGTGTGAGGACATGAACATCTTTTTGGGAGACATAATTCAACCCACAACAGTCTTCCTTTTGGCTCTCCAAATTTCATACCCTTTCCAAGTGCAAAACAATTGACCCTATCCCAATGTCCCCCAAATCTTAACCCATTTTAGCATCAATTCTAAGTCCAAAATCTCATCTAAATACAATCAACTAAAAAAGTTCCAAATCTCATCTTCTAAATCATATAAATAAGGTATGGATGAGACTCTGGGCATGATGTATTCTGGGGCAAAAGTCCTCTCCATACATGGACCTGTGAAACTATAAAAACAGTTATCTGCTTCCAAAATACAATGGTAGGACAGGCATAGGATAGACATTCTTATTCCAAAAAGGAGTAAATGGAAGTAATAAAGGGAGTCACTGGTCTGAAGCAAGTTTGCAACACAGCAGGGAAAATCCCATTAGATTTCAGGGACTGAGTATAATCCTCTGTGGTTTGATGCTCTGTCCTCTGGACCTTCCAGGATAGGAGCCTCTCAGTCCAAGGTGGTGACCCCACCCTCTCTGGGCTTTGCATCTCTGACTCTGCCCTTAGAGTTATTCTTCATTAATTTTGTGTGTACTCTGTCCCTTTTGGTAGATTGGCAGTATTTCTTCTAGTTCAAAACTCTCATAAACCTTGTCAGTCTTCCATGCAATTCATGGCAATTCAAGCAATCAGCCAAGAGGATCTTCTACAGATATTTCCTGAAAAATTGCATCTCTATTCCTGGCTTCTGCTGAGCTAGTTGATTGGATCCATGAGTCACACACCTAATCACTTTAGCAAATGATTGTCCAGCCACACCCCTGGCCCTATTTACAGAGCAAGCTATCTGGATAGGCTGAGAATTATCCAAATCATCAAGTGCTCGTTCCTTTTTATTTAACAATTCATTTATCAATATATCTATTTTATCTGATGTTTTACTATATGTAGCAAGGAGAAACCAGGCTTCACCTCCCATACTTTACTTGGAAATCTCCTCAGCTAAACGTCCCAGTTCATTGCCTACAAATTCTGCCTTCCACCAGACATCAGAGCCCAATTCCACCAAGTTCTCTGCTGCTTTATAACAAGGATTGCCTTTCTCCCAATTTCCAATAACACGTTCATCATTTCCTTCTAAGACCTCACCAAAAGCACTTTTAATGTTCATATTTGAAGAAACATTCTGTTCACAACAATCTGTGTATTCTCTAAGATGATAATACATTTTCTCTATAGCTCTCTTCATGTCTTTTTGAGCATTTACCAGAATCACCATTAACATCTCTACCAACAGTCCCTTCAAGGCAGTCTGGGCTTTTACTATCAAGTGCCTCAGAAATCTTCCATCCTCTACCCATTACCCCATTCTCAAGCCACTTCCACATTTTTAGGTATTTGTTATAGCAGGGCCTTATTCCTGGTACTAAAATCTATATTAGTTCCTAGGCTGCCATAACAAAATATCACAGACTGGGTGGCTTAAAACAACAGAAATTTATTATCTCACAGTCTGGAGGCTAGAAGTCTGAAATCAAGGTTTTGACAAGGCCATGCTCTCTCTGAATCCTTTAAGGAAGGAACTTTCCCTGCCTCTTCCACCTTCTGGAAGCCCCAGGCATTCCTTGGCTGTCTTCCCTCTGTAATTGTGTCTGTGTCCAAATTTCTGTCTTCTTATGAGGACATGTCATTTAAGATTGGTGTGAACTTCATCTTAACTAATTATATCTGTGAAGACCCCATTTCAAAATAAGGTCATTCATAGGCACCCAGAGTTAGGGCTTGAGCATATCTTTTTGGGACACAATTCAACCCACAACATAAAACTTTTATGATTATAAACATTACTGCAAGGAATAATCTTGTGCAATCATTATTTTAAATTTGTGAAAGTACATCTGTAGGACAAACTCCTCAGAGTAGAATTTCTGAGTGAAAGGATACCTGCATTTGTAATTTTATTAAGTATTTAAAGATAATTATTTTTAATATCAAACCATATTATATTGACCTATTTAGTATGTTCTTTGTTTGTTTGTTTTGTCTTTTATCGGGAGGTCCCGGGGATCGAACCCGGGTCCCTCCATATGGGAGACGGACGCCCAACCAGTTGAGCCACATCCGACCCCCCAATGAAGGATTAATGAATATTAAAAATCCAAATTCTATTATATGAATAAGGTATTATTTATAAGACAATCTAAGGGAGGTTTGGTCAAATATCACTGTAAATGTTTTTTTTTATCAATTATGATAAGAGTAAAGTGAATAAATATGTAGTATTCCAGAAGTTCTTTATCATAGAGTGACATAATGAAAAATATTAAATGGTCGCTTAGTGCTCAAAACCAAGTAAAATCCACACTAACATACCTGTGACATGAAACCAGGAGGAAGATATATTGGTGGCAAAGTACCACTTGGTGACATCAGAGGTACATCAGCAGGTCCTATAAGAGAATTTTATTAATAAATACTTCAATAACTTTAAACAAAGTTCATTAATGGAGCCAGTTATCTTTGCACAGTGATAACCAACTCCAAGTTTTAACAACAGCCAGCCATTTTGAAAGTGCATGTTGTTTACTCACACAGAGGACTAGATAAGTCAAGGCAGATTCATCACAACTGAAGGAAAAATAACCAAAGTACATAATGGGGGTTGGGGAAAATATATACTATGAAAACAAGTTGGCCATTCTTACGGTTAATAAAAATTAGTTATCAGCCTTCTGGCAAAATTGTACTTTTGCTTACCCATTCTTTATCACCTACCATAGTTATATATAATAAAAAAATATATTCTATACCATAAAAATATTTCTATTTGTGATGTTACCTAATAAAACTGAAGTTGATATTCATTTTAAGTCTTCCCACCAAAAATACTAAAATGAAATAGTTTTTCACAAACAGCATAATATAAAGAAGGAATCAATGCTACTTAAGAGATGCCCTATTGTCCACCCACCGTGACCATGCCCCATCCTTTGATCTTTTGAACAATTTTGTATATCTTTCATGTATATTCGGATGAACTTACTCCCATGAATCCCCCCTCCCAGACACCCCCCACCAATAATCCCCTGCAGTATCCATTGTAACCCTTCTGTGATCTAAATCTTCCATGAACATGTAGTCCATAAAATAATCAAATACACTTAATAGGGAAAAGAAACAACAATGCTAAACTTACAGGCAAGAGACAAACATAAGGAAACTCAGGAAAAAAAAAACAAACCCAAAAACAAACAAACAAACAATCAAAAAACAAAACAAAACAAAATATAATTAGCAGATTGGGACATTAAAAAAAATGGGGAAAAAAGCAAAAGAAATGCCTTTAAAAATATATATATATATATATATTCTTGTTTTTCCTTTTATCACTGTGTTATCGGATGTCCGGTGTGCCGTGACACCTTCCCCCTCTCAATCCCCATTGTCTCCCAAATTTTCATTTAATTTTCAAAGAAGTTATAGGTCACAGCAAAGTCACACACAGAGTACCAGAGACTCCCAGATACCAAACCACCCCCCCTCCCCACCCCATATTAAATCTCCCCCCCCCTTTTTTTTGGATGTTAGCATTGTTATAACTGTTATACAGATAGCAAAATATAGCAACTAAACATTGTCAATGGTTTACAGTATAGTTTACAATTTAGACGATAGAGTTTAATAAGTTTTGATGATATTTACCATGTCCTGTGTCCATTACTGTAAGGTAGTGAAAAACCTTTCCCATGACCACTAAATACCCCATTAGATCTTACCTGTTCCTTCCTCCCCACCCCCCTGGGGGCATATGACACTCCCCTGTCTTGACTCATGGAATGTCAAGATTCATAGTTACATGCCCTGGGTATTTGAACCTGTCCTTCCTAAACTACCCACCTGTCAACGCTGCACCACCAAACCCAGTAATATCACTACCCATCTGTCCTATCCTTCAATATGCAACTATACTCTATCCCTTTACCATAGATTATGTCCATATGGGTGATGGCTCAAAGCCTGCTCTTCTCTTTCTCTCCCTTAACCTATCTTTCAGACAATGTTCTCAGAGACTGCTCACTTTCCTCAATTCAAATCAGTGAGGTCATATACTGTTCATCCTTCAGTGCCTGGCTTGCTTCACTCAACATAAGGTCTTCAAGATTCATCCACGTTATTCCATGTGTTAGCACTTTGTTCCTTCTTACAGCTGATATTCCATTGTATGTATGCACCACATTTTGCTTATCCATTCGTCTGTTGATGGGCACCGGAGCTGATTCCAACTTTTGGCAATGGTGAACAATGCCGCTATGAACATTGGTGTGCATATATCTGTTTGTGTCTTTGCTTTCAGTTCTTCTGGGTATATACCCAACAGTGGAACTGCTGGATCATACGGAAGATCTATTGTTAGTTTTCTGAGGAATCACCAAACTGTCCTCCACAGTGGCTAGACCATACCGCAGTCCCACCAGCAGTTGATGAGGGTTCCTATTCCTCCACATCCTCTCCAACATTTAGTGTCTCCGGTTTTTTTAATAGCTGCCATTCTGATGGGTGTAAGATGGTATCTCATTGTAGTTTTGATTTGCATTTCCCTGATAGCAAGCGATGTTGAGCATTTTTTCATGTGCTTTTTAGCCATTTGTATTTCTTCCTTGGAGAAGTGTCTTTTCAGGTCACTTGCCCATTTTTTTAAATGGGTTGTTTGTCTTTTTATTTTCAAGGTGTAGGATTTCTTTTTATATGCAGGATATTTATACTAGGAATTCTTACTATCTTAAGCATACAATTACTTAGGAACTAAAAATATAACACAATATGGAGACTTTTTATATGCCATAATTCTTTTCTTTAACTGAAATTATAATAGATTAGTGCTTAATTCTAAAAATATATGTGGCTTTCAAGTTCTAGAATGACAGTTTACTTGTAATAATGGAAAAATAATAAATATGAGTTCACAATAAATTGTATATAGCAGCCATATGGAATCCATTGTTAGATGACAATGTTGTTGTTTTTTTTTTAAATCTTGAAAAATAGCTCAAACTTACTTTAAAACACAAAATAACTGGCATAAAAACAGGAACAATCATTTCACTTTGTAATAATAGTAAAGCTTATATTAAGCAATTCTATATGATATGCATTTGCTATTTAGTATATATTCTCACCCCCTTGTACATTGGTCTATTTTAAGTGTCTAGTATAGTGCTTGTACACACTAGGCACTAAAGTAATACTTGACTATGTGAATGAATGAGTTGTGTGAAGGCCTCAGCAGCCATCTTGTAAAAGAGTAATCTAAAACTAAAAGCAGCTCTCAATATCTCCCAAATCTTGACCTTTTTCCAATTGGAATTCTTGAATTAATCTCCTCTAATTTTTAAAAGTAACTTACTTGAAGATCTCTAGTAAATTGCCACAATAAGCCCTGTTTATTCTGTTGATATGAAACTCCTATGAGGAATATATTAATTTAAGAGGCTTCAATCTGGCTCAAATAGCAAAACATATTAGGGGAATAGGTTACTAGTAAAGTCATTTCACACTAATATGTAAATTCACTCTACTTGATATCAAACAACATTCATCTAATTACACTTTCACTGACCTTGAATATTCTGAATGTTCCCATCATCAGACTTGATAGTGAGGGTCTCCCCAGGGTTAACTTGCACCAATATAATCTAGAAATAAACCACTCTTTGAGAACATACTTTTCTGTAATCTATGAAAACATCATTATTATTTTGTTTGTGTCATTGTTACAATCTCTACTCACTAATTATTGGGGTCTCATAATGTGTAAGAAGAGTACATTTGGAATAATGGTTACTTCAGAGAAATTCAATCAATTGATAAATATCCCTAAGTAAGAACAGGTACTCCGCTACCCAAGTAAAATTTAGCATAATAAGACCATCAAAAATAGGTTCATTGAGATGGAAAGACTAATTCTTTCCTCCCTAAAAACGAAAGCAAAACCAAAAACCAAACCAAAACAACAAAACCAAAACAAAACCACTCAACAAAAGGTAAAATTCAGGCATACTTGTTGTATCCAGTACTGAGGACAAGAAGGCAATCTTGTATATCTCTTGAGATGAGTAACCATTTGTGAATAATCAGTAGGATACTGTGCTCCAACAGTGGTGTCCAGATGATAACTCATTATCTAGGAAGAAACAGTAATTTTAATTTCAGTAAGGTCATTTATTTTTATCTCAGTTCTTTTTTTCTTTTTTCTTTTTATTAGAGAAGTATGTTTTTGACATGGTGATGTCAAACAAAATCTTAAGGTACTAGTACAATCTTCTATTCTTTAAAAAAAAAACTCTAGAGAAGAAAAGTTAATGGTCTTATCTACATTACATAAGACTTCTCTTGAACAGACTAATTTAAAGAAGGAGTAAATGCTAACTTTGAACTATACCCTCTCCTTCTTTTTGGAGGCCAATCTATAAGTAAAAGCATATTTAAAAGTGATCCTTTTAAATATTTCAAAGTCAAACTCAGCAATGAACTTAGTATGCATAGGGGTCATATTATTTAACCAATTACCAGAAGAAACTGTGTGTAGTATAAACTTTAAGGTACAACTCCAGGACTTTTGAGCTGATGAACAGAGACTGCAAAAACAGCTAAATTAACCTAAAAGGAGGTTATATGTGTTCTTAGCTAGTGTTAAATGTCTCACAAGCAATATTAAAAGGCCACCAAGGAAGATCAAACCAATGTTGGAGAATAAACTAAAAAATTCCAAACTAAATGACCACCCATAATAAGTGACATGCTTTTTATAAATAAAAGTTAATACTGGATTCAAGAAAGTCTTGACCAGTTATTCTAATGAAAAAAAAACAAAACTACACTTACCTGTTGCTTAGGGTCCCCACCGATTACTGGAGATAGAGGAGGCATTTCACTAAGTGTATGTGCAAGCCCATGTTCAGTCATGTCTAAAAAAATTGGCTTTCAAAATAAGTGATGTTTCTAAAAAAGTGACATCATAGATTAATCAAATGAAGTCAAAGTCATGGTATTAAAAATAAGATAGATACTCTACAAAATACTCCTAGTAATCTCTGAACTTCATAAATGAGAATATAAAATTTGGAGTCAAGAATTTTGACTTGACTGTTTACTCTTGATTCATGTGAACACCAATAAAGATAGTTCATAGTCAATATCACAGTGTGAAAAAAGGTTTAAACAAGTCATTTGTTATAATTTCCAATCTATGATGTTAATTGCCAAATAGGACAATATTGCTTAGATAGCTGTAAGAATTAACTAGATCCTTTTAAAATAATAGGAACATAGATATATACTTTAACTATCTCAGATACTAAAACCAAATATCCTAAACATAACACAAAATTTCAAACCCAAACCTTTAAACTCAAAATACTTTCCAGGTTCAAAAATAATTCATGTGTAGATGGCACCAAGTGACAAAATACAGTATAGTAGTCCAGATCCTTGATTCCATAAACACTTGGACAAAAATCAGAAAGAAAAATCTGATTATTTTGAAGGTTGAGTAAGAGGATCCTTAAGAGGGAACCTCCTGGAGCAAGGCAAGTCCTACAAATGAAATGTACTGTTGTGGTTCTAAACTCCCTGGTAAAATTGATGCAAAAGAATGTTCACTATGTCATAATGCTAGTTACTACCTATATCATTTTCTTAATAAGTTTTTAGATGTAATCTTTGGATACTTTTTACTTGTGAATACATATTTTCTTAAATTAAATATTATGTTAGTTTTTTTTAATTTTTTTATTTTTTCGGAGTCAAAGAAATATGGAGTGTATATAGCAGGAAATGTGTATATTCTTTTAGGTTAGGGATATCAGAAATAGTTACTAACTTAATTTTTTAAAATATCTATTCAACAATGACAAGCACCTTAAGCTAATTTAAAACTCTCTAGCCTCACCACGAAATTTGTTTCATTCAGGGTGAAAAGTGATTGCTCGAAAGCTCATTCTAATGGGGAGATTGGTCAAGATTTTTAAAACATAACCTACAACGAGATTTAAAACTGGAGACTGTGGCAACAAACTGTATTATTTTCATTAAGACTTTCAATCATTTGTACACAGGGTATGCAAAGATAGTAGGGTTTAGTGCTTCACCTCTTTTATCTTTTCTATAGCTATGCACCACCTTAGATATAGAATTAATTTAGTCATTGATTCAATCTAAGGTGACATCCTTATTTCAAACAACACAAAGTGAACAGCCTGAGATAGATAACTACATTTTAGTAAAAATTGAGCAGGGAGTTTTGCTTTGAAACTAAAATTAATTGGTGTTAAGTTACCTAAAATAGAAATGTGTTTTAAAATTCCTAACCCTTCTATTTTATTAGCTTCATTTTTGAAGAAACTTTGGATCACAGAAGGGTTACAGCCAGTGTGTCATTGGTGATCATTGGTGTGGGGTGTCAGTGATGGGGGATACAAGGGAGGAAGTTCACCTGGACATACATATAAGGAATATGAATGTGTTCAAATGTTCATGGGGCATTGTCACAGCGGGTGGAGATTAACACAATAATTGAAAGAATATTGAATTCCCATCCTGGAGAGCTCTGCCACATCTAATGGAACAGCAACAATCCCTCAAGTACAGGGGCAATGATTAGTGAAGGAGGATGGTCCATTGATGGGCCCTTGATATTGACAACTATGCTTATGAGCCTTTGCTCTTGAAATTGAAACATAGCCTAGTATTATAGGGTGCCTAAGAGTTAGTTCATGAAAGCCTTGTTGCTCAAATGTGGCCTCTCTCTAAGCCAAACTCAGCATATAAATGCATTACCTTCCCCCCAGCATGGGACATGACTCCCGAGAATGAGCCTCCCTGGCACCAAGGGATTTCTACCAAGCACCAACTAGCAATGCAACTGGAAAAATACCTCGAATAAAAGGGAGAAAAGTTAAAGACAAATGAGTTTATATGGCTAAGAGACTTCAAAATGAGTTGGGAGGTCATCCCAAAGGTAATGCTTATGCACATCTCAGCAGGATCTCATAGACTGCCAAAGTGGATACTACCCCAAACAGTGGACCTCCTGAGGGCTCTGGAGACACCCAGGTCCTATGGTCATGGCAGATAGCTCCAGAGTTTGGTGCCTTGTCAGTGGGCCCTACTTTGGAGTTTGTGCTCCTGAGAGTGACAGAGTTGGACTCAATTATGGCTTCCCTACACATGGCTCATCTGTCCCTCTTATTTGAACCTATAGTTGGTGCTGGAGTTGGTAGGTGTACATCCAAGAGACTTAAATCTTTGGGCTGACCATGTGTCAGCTGGGCCCTGAGCCTCAGAGGAGTTGCTACACCTACTCTCCAGTTCATTGGACTCACCCAGGAAAACCAACAAGGAGATGATGATGGACAATGCCCATCCCAAGGGAACAGAGAGTGTCTGCAACTGCAAGCAAGATAGCTCCACCCATCTTCCCCACGGGATCTAAGCTCCCTCTCAATTACAAGCTTAATGGGCATCACCATTCCAAAATATTCAAGATTGGGGAATGAACAATGGACTAAAGTAGACTTCTTATTCTATTATAGACATATTATTATTCTCACAATAGAAGAACTCTTGTCTTTGATATAAAGGCAATAGCCACCAGAAGTTCTGAGGGGAGGGAGAGGGAAAAATAAGTGTGATATGTAGGCATTTTTGGAACATTGGAGTTGTCCTGCATGACATTGCACTGACGGATACAAGGTATTGTATATTTTGTCATAACCTACAAAATTGTGTGGGACAGAGTGTAAACTATAACATAAACTGTAGTCCATGGTTAGTAGCAATACTTCAATATGTGTTCATCAATTGCACAAATGTACCACACTAATGAAGGATGTTAATGTGAGAAAGTGTGGGAGGGGGAAGGGGTGAGACATATAGGAATCCCTTATATTTTTTTATGTAACATTTATATAATCTAAAGCTTCTTTAAAAATAAAAGAAATTAATTAAAAAATAAGTGCTAAATTGTTTTTCAAACCTTCAGTTTCTTAAAGATGCTATGACCAATGTTTATATAAACTAATCCAAATTTAGGAATGGCATCAAAATTTTTCATGAAGACACTTTTATCCTTTTTTGTATATACAATAAAATTTCTGAGTAATCAAAGTCAGTAACTGTAGAACTTAACTTTTATAGATATGTCAGTAATATTAAAAGCAAAGTAGAATAAAGGCAATTAAACCTATATTTTCTTATTTAGAACCTAATTTAACATCTGCTTTAAGTGTTGCTTTCATCCTTCATATGATGCAAGATAAATAACTACATAATGAAGGACAGTTTGACAAAGGCTCAGTTACCAAGGATTTTTTTTTTCAGTTCAGACAATTTCTAGGGTTGCTTCATTAAATACCTTTTCCCCAATAAAATCTATTTTTCAACTCATTAGTTAGGTCAATGAACTACATTCTAAGGTGAGGTACTTTTCTCAATGCAGCTTTAATAATTTTGGTTTTCAGGCTCTTGAAATCTCTCGAAAAAATTCTATAGAAGCCTCCATTCTACTTTTCTTTTCTTTCCAGAAATTTATCATTATTTCCCTGCTATCTTGCATAGTTGAGATATAAATGTAATGCCTCAACATGAAACATCTCTTACAAATACAATTTGAGGAGAAGTAGAAAATATTGAGTGGCATTTCTACAAGTAAAACACTTTCAAAAATTCATCCTAATAAACTCTCTGCAAATGGACAAAAAATTAACTCTGGTTGAAATAAGGAATCACAGAACACAGAAATAATAATAATAATAGCTACTTTAGAAAAGGAAAAAGCCCAATAATTTAGGAAGAAAATGTTAAAATAGATATGTTCAGGCTTCTTAGTAGTGTTTATAGTTTTGATGTCAACCTGAGTACTAAACTTTTTAAGCACCCTCATAGGTTTAAACTGCTCATACCCTCCTGCATGTTGCAGTGAAGGACTTTTATGGCTCATTGCATAATGCCCAAGGAAAGAAATCAGAGTTGTTAAACTTTGTGACTTGTGAATACACACATTAAACCCTAACAGCAAATATAGTAGAAAGGAGAAGACTGCAAGGAAACATTTTGCTTTGTGAATTTAATTAATCGAAATAATTAGATTATTTAATTATTGGTCATATGTAAATATTTAAAATTTATCTTATAGTAAATGTGATGGTTAGGCTAATGTGTCAACTCGGCCAAGTAGTTGTGTCCAGGTGTTTGTTCCAGCAAGTACTGGGCTAATTGTAATACAAGAGCATTTATGGGCTTCAATCACCAGTGAGTTTACTGCGTGGATGGCTGATTACATCTGCATCAATCAGGGAGATTACATTATCAATGGGTGGTGCTTTTATCCAATCAGTTGAATGACTTAAAAGTGGAAGTGATTTCAACATTCAGAGAGAATTTCCCAGCTCGTTGTTGGACAGGCAACTTCTCCCAGAATTCATCACGACCTTTCATCGGGCTGTAATCGGAGCCACTGGTTTGCAGCCTGCCTGCAGAACCTGGACTTGTGCATCCCCACGGTCGCGTGACAGACTCTTTTGAAATTTCATATTATTGATAGATATCTCCTGCTGATTCTGTTCCCGAGAGAACCCTGACTAATACAGCTGGTACCGGGAGTGGTTCTTGAGGAACAGAGTCTTAAACATGGGATGTCTGAGGTGGCTCTCCACTCTAATTGGACTCACGGGTACTAATGACTCCCTTTCCAATAATGAGGTCGCTAACAGTCCATGGCGTGAGCTGGCAATAGAGATACA